>PVJA010006431.1:0-73305 GCA_004027025.1 Myocastor coypus
TCCCCAGGGTGGTATTAGAGTGCTTTCTCCCTTAGCAGCATGTGAAAACACTCACAATGTCTTTGATCAAAACTGTGTAAAGCATCAGAAGAGAATGCAGAGTCTTCCCATAAGTAAATGATCAAAAAATGGGATACGACAGAATCTAGACAGGATACATGGGTCACAGAGCAAGCAAATGTTTCTGTTGGAGACTTACAGAATACACTTCATGATTTCTTAAAGACAACTGAGCCACCTGGTGTTAGAAAGTTGACAACCAAAGTTCCTCTGTCTTTGACGTGCTCAGGGGGCAAAGCAAGCGCCTCCTAAATGACCCCAGCCCACAGCTAGCCAATATCCGCAACAGTGGCAGCAGACTCTGATTGAGTTGCTTGACCTCAAATACCCTAAAATATAATTTAGGGAATACACAAGAGGACATTCTGTGTTATCTGTGTCTGACTCAGCTTGTATAAATTCAGGTGAGACCCAAGTTGGTAACCTTTAGCAACTGTGGCTCCCATGTACTGAACCCTAATATATGTCCCATGTTTAATGACAGGTGGATTACACAAGTCATCTCAAAGCCCAGGCAGAGAGGGGAGTCATTCAGCCCCTCTTTAACCTACGGGGGACTGAACTCATAGGTCCTGCCAAGATATTTTCTAAATGCAAAGGAAACAAAGATCCCCACCTGCAGCTGGCTAGGCTTCTCCCTGCTCACACAAAGTGAATCGTGAGACAGCAGCAAGGTGGATTTTTCTACTGGGATAATGCAGCAAGAACAAACTGAAATGTGTAAATGGAGATAGCTGTCTAAATCCATTTAAAAGCATGAACCATGAAACACTTTTAAAGAAACATCTTTTTTTTACTTTTCAGAAAAAAATAAAGAAAACTAGACCTAAGATAACAATAAATCACCAAACAAAAATCCAAAATAGCTAAGAAAACTTCTACTTATCATTCCTTTTATTTTTATAAAATAAACGTGCTTTTATAGTGCTTTCAAATAGTTTATTCTCTTAAGAAGATGAAAGCATCCCTCTGAAATCTGACTTGCGCCAGAATTATGACAAATTCTAAATTAATGTTTCCCCAGTAGGATCTATATTAATGAATACATATTTTATCTCACATTTACATTTTAACAGCTAATTTCTAAGGAATGCAAATGATTCAGTCCACCATGTTATTTACTTATAAGTAAAATAAACTGTGATTTATGAATGACGTTTCACTTCCCAATGGATACACTAAGAGAAACTAGAACCAACCCATGTTCTCTGTCCAACCAGTCCATGGTGTCCCCAAGGTTTCTTATCCCATCTACATTGAGGAATCAGGCTCATCATCCTCCCTCACGGACAGGTGAATCAAGAGGTTCTTAGTCTAATTGTCTGTGACTTTTTATATAAATTAATAGCTAATAACTTTATTAACTATATATTATTAATAACTCATTGTTTAACAATAATAGAATCCAATCAAGGAAGAACTCAACCATTCGCCCCAAGAAGGAAAAAAAAACAAAAACAAAATCCAAAAATAGTGATGTGAATGAGAGCTATTGGCTATTCCTTCATCCTGGTCTCTACTTTCTTCTCACTAGATATCTCCAACTGTGTTCAGACTAAAACATCCTTGGCTGAAAACATTTATTTGCCTTCCCAGACTTCCTCATGGCTAGCAGAAGTCATGTGGCCCAATTCTGGTCAATGAAACAAAAGCAGAAGCTGAGGGTTGGGGTCTGAGGAAAGCTTCCGTTTGCTAAATACCAGCACTTTCTCTTGTTTCTCCCACCTCCCTCCATACTGGGAATGAGATCAGACTCACAGCCATCTTGGTATTATGAGAATGAAGATCACAAACTTTACTATGACTGACAGAGGAAGAAAACAGAAGACATGGCAGTGCCAGGTGGCATCCAGAAGCATGCATGTGACCATGAACACATCCACCACTTTTGAGCTTCTCTAGTATAAAAAATAACATGCCTCTTTACTTAATCTCTTGTTATCAAGATTTCTGTTATCTACTGTGAAAGAGAATTTTTGAAGATATACTGTACTTTGGGGGTACATTAACACCATAACTACGATGAAAGGTGTTTAGGGTAGAACAAACTTGAGCAATTGTTGTGACTCGTGCGTAGATGTTATCCCAAAGCTTCATGTGTTCATAGATGGGACTTTGGGGAGGTTTCTGGTTCTAGGGTGTGTGAGCACAGATTATGGGCATGTGATAATCACAATAGTCTACTAATTTGATCAACATAGTTCTGGGTGGCTGAACGGATTTTCTGAAGATAAAAGACCTGCCCTAGATGTGAGTAGCACTCACCAATAGGCATGTAGCCCGAATGAAATGCAAAGGGAGTGAAAGAAGGGAGGCTTTCTGTCTTCTGCTTCCTGCCTGTCATGCCATGGGCTGTTTCACCTCGCCTATCCATCTCCCACACCATCCTACCTTTCATCCAGCCAGCTCTGGACTGAAATGTCTACAAACTGTGAGCTAAAATAAACTTTTTCCCTTAGCTTGTGGGTGTTGGGTATTGTCTCAGTGAAAAAACAAAAAAGTAAGCAAGTCAGTGGTTATCTAAATGAAATTCTTCTTTTAAAAATGGAGGTAAGCAAAGTGCCAACTGGAGAAGTTGCTCAGGTCACGAAGTCAAGGCTTCAGTCCTCCAATCCAGTGCTTTCCTACCGTTCCAGACTGCCTGCCTGAAGGGCCAAGCTGGATAAACAAATTCTACTTATCTGAAAGCGATTAAAACAGTCCTTTCCTTATAAATAGGCACCTAAGGGGAAAAAAGAGATCATGGATCACCATAACCAAAAGTTGCAGACAAATATTTATAAAATTATTAATAATAAAAAAGATTATTATAGTGATCTTTTCAGAGTGCTGGAAATAACAGTGTTGATTTTATTATTTGAAATAAATTTGAAAAGTGTCTCCTTATTTGAGAAAAGAATCATAAGAAAAATTCAGGGGCTGAGGATGTAACTCAGAGGTAGAGCTCTTGCCTAGCATGCATAAGGTCCTGGATTTGGCCCTTAGCACCAAAATAAATAAATAAATAAAATATTAAGTGCATAGGCTTTCAGTTCCAGCTTGCACACTCTCTATTCAAGGCTCTCATTGTCTGCAGAGGTTAGAGACATGGACTCTGAGGCCAGACTGCCTGCGCCTGAATCCTAGATCTGCCATTCACTAGATATATAACCTGGGGTCAGTTAAGGAACCTTCCAGACTTTTATTTTCTCAGCTGTAAAATATATATGTGTCAATAGTAATGCTTATTAGTACATATGCTATAAACATTAATTGAGCTAACATAGCTAAGACTATATGTCTATATTTGTACACACATACATGAACATGCACTTATATACACACATTTCTTGTCATTACTATGATATCAAGAGTTACACAAATGGAAGACTAAGAAGAGCAAAACCCAGCTTCCCAGTCTCAGTGAACTGAGAACTAAAGTATTATGTGGTTGGCTTTCTGGTCTGAGGAACTCATCCAGTTGTGGTGGCATGAGTGGATACAGTTAGCCAAAAGCATCTTCAAAACCACCCACTTCTGATGCCTCACAGGACTGATATCCCAAGGAATGATATTAATTTCACAGGGGAGTTTTTTCTCATTATATAAAAACTTTAGTCAAACTTGGTAAAGACGGCCATGATGAGTTGACTTACAAGTTACAACTGATGACTAGCAAGAAAGTACTTAAGAAGCCTACTTCTGGTTTATATTTCTTTTACAATCTGCTAGAAAAATAGGGTGTTTTACTTCATTAATTTTAATAACAAAATTCTACTCTTCTTTTTAAAGGAAGCAGAATGAACATAATTTTGTAATGGAGCCTTAGATGCTTCAATGAGAATGTAAGTGCCAGGTAGCAACTCTGGTGAGAACATTTAGTCCCATGGCTCACAGCCACTTGGTCACAACAATGCCACCATCTCTGTCCACAAGGGTGGTGAAAGCATTAGACTGAGACCTCAGGATGCCAAGGGCATTGCTGTATGACAATGGGCAGTGCACATAACCTCTTTAGACCTATTTTCTAATTTTAAAATATTAACAGTCTTGGATTAGATCAGCACTAAGGCTCCTTCAACTTCAATGACTCTGAGCAATTTATCAGAATAAAACTGCAATTTAAGGACTATAAATTTAAGAACCAAAAATTGTACGAAGTATCATAGATATTAAGCCAAGGAAATCAATAAAATTATCCCTAAGACCTGTTTTACTTGTATTCCTTGTACTCAATATATGTATCAACTATGAACCTATGTCTAGTTTTCCATAACTTTCCCCTTCTGTTGTAGGAAAGAGCATGCCTAAGCTATTTGTAATGACTTGGTATGGGGTCAAGAAATATGGCATGACATCAGTAATCCCAGAGGAGTAAAGGAGGTAATTTGAGGAAGCTACAAGACAGACTAAAACACTCACAAAACTTCTATCAAAGAAAATATACTGAAAGGCATATAAATTTGGGGAAGGCAAGGGTGGAAATACAACACAAAGGGCTTGATGTAGAACATGTCTGCCACTACTCCATTATCTATTCTCACTCTGTGCCTTCCTAACATCATCCTGAAATTTCAACTCAGTCAATGAGGTTGAGCTCCTCTCTACCAGTAGCAGTGAGACTCCAATCTTGATTGGCCTATGCCATTCTAGTTCATTTGTCCCAGCCACTGCAATTGGTTGAGGAAAATGCATGTGGATCAATATCAAGACAATCAGGACTCCTCACATATGTGAAACCACCATGGAAGGCATTAGTAGACATATTCACACACAAGAGGAGTATTTCCTCCACATTTGACCAATGTTAAGGAATAAGAGCCTAAGGATAGGGGGAAAGAAACCAGGTCCTTGTCACTTCTTTGGTGTCCTAATTAAAGCCTTGTCCAAACTAGTTCTAAAGCAAATAGAGGGGCCTGGCAGGATGGCTCAGTGGCCTAAAGCACCTGCTTAGGAAAGCTTGGGCGGCTGCAGGGACTGTGGTTTGGTCCCCTGCACTACATGCTGCGCCAGCCCTGCCCTGAGGGCAGGCTGAGCCAGTCATAAAAATAAATAAACAAACAAAAGTTATGAAACAAGAAAAAATAAAATAATTCTTTAAAATAAATAAATAAAGCAAGCAAGCAAATAGACTCTCCCTTTCAGATTTAGCCTATCTAGATTGGGTTTTCCATTAATGCAACCAAAAATTACTGACATGCCACACTGTAGTATTGCAATTAGAGAATAATAGGGGCTGAATGAATGCACACCAGATTCAGTCATGATTTATGACATAAAATTACCAAAAGCAAATGAATTAGCAGGAAAAGGAGCAGTGAAATTCTGAGGGAAGTAAATCTGACGAAACTCTACACTAGCATGGCCAAGACAGAGCACTGTTGATTCTACTGGTGTAATAGGATGTCTTATGTGGGAGAAGAAAACCAGGAGGCTTCTAGACTCCTGTCTGTCAAACCATAGAGCAATTCCATGAAGAGATTCTTGAGACTTGGCATTCTTCCTAGAGGAATGAAAAAAGGTAAAAGGAAAGGTAGGCTTTGGGAGAGAAATCTTAGCTCATTGTCCAATACGACCTGGAAAAGTCCAGTGTCACATAGTATCCACAGTGCTGAATAGTATGTAGGGTAAGAACTTCTATAGGACAGCAACACATGCAGTGAGACCTATAGTGAGGGTCCAGGTAAGTAATCCATGTAGGAGTAACATTCAGGCCAACTGAAAAGTGCCAGGAGAAAGGTCTCACCTCTCAAAGTGGCAAATTGAGCCTGGCAAAGGTTGAGCAGAAGGACCCCCTCCAATTTCATAACAGCCATTGCTCCTCCTTAGTTCCAATCCCCAGTGATAAATCAGTATTGTAACTCAGTGTTATACTTTATAAAGAAATAGTAGGAATACTGGAATGTTCTCAAATGTAAATTTTCAGATATATTTGTTTCCTTCTCTACACCCAGGATCCAGTGCAGCATTTGATATACAAAATGTTTTGTAGATGCTCACTGAATGAGTGAGCATAGTTGGTGGGCTGTTGGGTTCCAAGAAACAAAAAGTAACTCTGGCTTTCATCAGGAAAGTAGAGTATTTCGTAGGAAAAGAGTAGAATTGATGAACATGTCAGTGCAGTCACCTCTTTTCTGCCATTGAGGAAATATTCCATAAATACACTATTAGGGAAGGAGTTATATTAGTGCTTTTCCTGTCACTGAAACAGAATACCTGACACCCACAATTTAAATAAGAAGAGGTTGATTTTGCTTCATGGTGTCAGAGGGTTCAGTTCATGGTTGACTGGCTCCAAGGAAGAAATAGCACAGTGGAAGAGCACAACAGAGGAAAGGTGTTCAACCCATACCTTCTAGGCAACTGAGCAAAAGGAACAAAGGTAGAAGCCAAGGGCAGAAATATACCTGTCAGTTTAGACCCCCCATGACCCACCTACAAAAAGGCCTCACCTCCTAATAGTGTATTCAACTATGAATTCATGAATGAGTTGGCCCACTGCTGAGTAGAGCTCACTTGATGCAGAGCTCCTGAAGCTCCCACCTCTGAGCACAGTAGACTTTGCGGGGAGGGGCTTTTTAAACCTAAACCATAACAGCAATTGATGGGCATTCAGAGCTGACTTTCTGCCAGAACGTATTAGTTTAGCTGAACCAGCTGTTCCCAGATGAATGATCAGGGTCATCATTATACTGATTGTTAAATATTTAGAACAGCACCTTAGGGAAAGTGGGTAGTAAACTTTGCACTGAGTACTCTCAAGTTTAGATGGTGTGACCCTTGGGCCTGGGCAGCAATCCACGTGTAGGTGAAAACCAGCAGGATAACAAATGACCCTTCCCCAAAAAAGGCTGATAGGACAAGGCTTTAGCTCACTTCTGTGATTTATACCAGGGTAACTTTCTTCAGTAGCCATAAGCTGTCAAGGCCAAGAGTAGTCTCAACTTCAAAGTCTTAGAAAATCCCCAATGTGACATTATTTGAAGATAGAGCCTTTGAGGAGGAAATTAAGGTTAAATGGAATCATAGAATATGCCCCTGATCTCCCAGGACTTGTGCCCTTGGGATGACAGGAAGGACACCAAGGACTCATCCACACAGAAGACAGGCCACATGAGCAGGCAACAGGAAAGCCACTCCAGCAAGCCAAAGAAAGAGGCCCTAGGAGACATCAAATGAGCCAGAGCTTTGACCCTGGGCTTTCAGGAACTATGAGAGAAGAAGTTTGTGTTGGATAAGGCACCCAGTTTATGACATTTTGTTGTGGTGGCCCTCGAAGCCTAATGGAAAGAGAGTCTGGCAACAAGAAGCTTGCTGGGCAGGAAACTCAGCCAGAACTTCTGGGTTCACATCCCCACCTTCACTGCTACTTACTTCCTGCTTCATTTGCCCTGGGTTTTGTGTCTTTTAAGCCTTGTTGGGGTACATGATTGGAAATACAAGTTATATATATTTAAAGTCAATAATATGAACTTTGATATATGAGCATACTGTAAAATTGCAACAATAATTAAGTTAATTAACTTACATCATCTTAGGCAGTTAGCATAGACGTGTGTGTGGTATGTACATTGAAGATCTGCCCCATTAGCAAGCTTTGCATATATAATACAATATCCTCTTTCTTTCTTTCTTTCTTTCTTGTTTTTTTTTTTTTTTTTTTTTTTTTTTTTTTTTTTTTTTTTTTTTTTTTTTTTTTTTGTGTGTGTGTGTGTGTGTGTGTGTGTGTGTGTGTGTGTGTGTGGCTGGCTCAGTCCATCCCGGGGGCAGTGCTGGCACAGGATGTGGTGCCAGGAATCAAACCATGGTCCCTGCACACTTGCCTAAGTGTACCTAAGCAGGAACTTTAGACTGCTGAGCTATCTCACCAGCCTACAATATTCTTTTCTATATTATTCATGCTATACATTAAACTTCCAGGTCTTACTCATCTTGCATAATGGAAACCCAGATGCCTTGACCCACATCTGTTTCACCTCCCCCAGCTTCCTAACCCTGATGCTGTTTTGCTTGCCAGATAGGATGTAAATTTCAGCCAGAATTACATTAACCCTACATATAACCCAGTGGAAGATGAGGATAAAATAATCTCAGCCTAAAAAGACTAACATCAGTCAGTGAGTATCTCTGCATAAGACAGGTAACAGAGAGAGGATATTGCTTAATACTGGAGTTCAGTGGGGGAAAAGAAGATGCTCCTTGAAAGTTTTGACTCCTGGTACTTGTCACCTGGATCACAGGGTCACTAAGTTCCTCTTCACCCATGGCAGCTGGGGTCATCATATGTACTGTTGAGGACACAGAATCGTGTCTCCTGTAGACCCTAATCTATACCAGTGAGATGCAGCCCTGGAATGATCAAGTCACTTGTAGAAGTGTCCACAGTTAGTGGGAACAACTGCTGTGAAATTGGCCAACTGCAGCTTTAATTTATGTATTTTTAAAATCTCTCTAAAATGCTCCATATTTCAGCAGGGCAGAATGTCCCATCTCAGGCATTACAGAAGTTCAGGCTGATCTGATGACCAAAGAACTTGAGGAAAGCTGCTTCTGACCATTATTTCAGTCCTCTTTTTAAGGACACACAGCCCACATGACTGTGGGTAGGAGTGGATTTCTCTAGAGCATTCAGCTACTGGAAGGGATGGGGCACTGTGTTCCCAATAGATGCTTTAAAAAAAAATAATAGATGCTTGTTTCCTTCCACATTTTGCAATAGAACTGTCTAGTGATACAAAATTTCCCTCATTCACATTCAACTGCCTGTACTTTGTTACTTTCTATAGATGCTTCCAGGCTCAGATCATGCCAGCGCTTTGTCACTGATACACTCCTGCCATTGAGCTGAAGCTAGCAGGAGGAGGGAGGTAGCATTTTCCCCTTGAATGGTTAAGAAGCTCCCTCGCCCCCACATCCAATCAACCACCAAAGGCTAGCGTTTCTTCATCTCCACACCCCTCACATCTGTTTCTCCCTCTTGCCTCCCACTGTCACTACTCAGGTTCAGCAATCTATCACTTCCTCTCTGAGCTACTGCAGCAGCACCCTCCTCCTGCTTTTCCTTCTTCTAGATTCTTCTCTAGGAAGCCACCATGGAGTAGTCTCCCTGTGCTGTTGTCCCTTCCCTACCCAGAAGACTTCAAGGACTTGCCAACTCCTAATAAATGAAGTCTTATTCCTTAGCTGAGAATTCAGACTCAGCCTGCTGGGCCTGCCCACCTTCCCAAGCAGAACTCCCGCTCTGCCCCTGCGTAAGTCCTGTGCGCTTCCCAGTAGGTTTACCCAACAGATACCGGGCATCACTTCCCTTTTCTCTAATTTTACTTGTTTTATTTCCATTGCCTTTGATGATAGGCTGACTTTCTTCCATCAAAGGTCTACTGACTCTGGAGAGGGCCGGTATCTATTTCTTCACTCAGAAGGGGCCATGGAGAAGTGCAGCACCTTTCTCAAAGCATTGGGAGGTAAGAGGTGAGCAGTGGAGGACTGATCATCCCTCCACTGCATTTCTAGGCTAGTGAGTAAAAGGTGACTAATATATAACTAAAGTAATATCCATCAATTAATAAAGGCCTGGAGAATTAGTCAAGAGAAGAATAAGGGGAGGTTATTAGGTGACCCCATTTACAGCAAGAGGTCAGGAAGCCAGTTCTGGAGCAGTGACTTCTGAATAGCCAGCTGAACAGTGAGTCATGCCCTTCATGGGTGGTGAGGAAAGCAGAGATAGGGCAGAAGATTTATAGAACGAAAGATAAAGCTGAAACCAGTCCCTCAAAACTGATGACACACACTCAGAGACCTTGTTGCCTAGCTCTTATGCAAACGTAAAAGCACAGGTGATAGGAAAACAGCCTATGTCCACCACAGATCTGTCTGGGCCAATGAATGGTGCAGCCATTAGATAGGTAGCTGGAGCCAGTGACTATGAGGACATCCTCTTGGTGTGCTCCCCCAACCTGCTAGGAACCCCAAGATGATGCCAAAGCAAGTGGGCAGGTTTCCTGGGCTGTCCTAACTCATTGTAGGCTCCATATACTTCACACACACACACAAACACACACACACACACAAACACACACACACACACACACAGGACTGGGCACATATATCAAGAGATGTAAATAAAAGCTCATATATAAGGAGGTGGTGAAGGTGTGTGCTTTAGACATGCAAAATCCCTGAAACCCTTTCCACCCCTACACCTAACTCCAGACCATTCCTGAACTTAGGACCACAGTGCAACTAGGGCCAAAGTCACCCAATCAACCCAACACCTCTGATTCATTAGGGAAAGCCCACTGGCCTCTGCTTTTCCACAATTCCCAAGACTGCTTCAGTTGAACTGGACTCTACGTCCTCTTCTCTAGCAATAGACAAGAAGGCCCAAAGAGTGGCAAGAGTTGCAGGACCCAAGTCACTGGAGAAGCCCACACTTCCTTTAGTTGCTTTTGAAGGCGTTGTGAATTAGCAGGTAGAAAGAGAATCAGGAGACACCTTGAGTGCTCAGGCATTTAATAAAATATATCTGGTGAGAGCAGACAGACTTGGGAAGGCCCTGGGGTGTAGGTGGAGGCCTTGGAATATTTAAAGAACCCTCTTCCTGAACGTTTTGCTAGCATAAAATTAGCAAGTGGAGCCGCAGGCAGACATTCTCAGTGTGATGGAAATCCACTTACAGATTTTAAGCCAATCACAGTAATGCATCCCAAGCCCTGCTCATGTGGTCTCTTGCCATGAACTCCATGGCGACAACTTCCCATTGGTGTCAGCTGACCCCACTGATCTGTTCCATGTTCAATCGACTAGAGATGCATTTGGCCCTAGCAGGTCCCCCAGAGCTGCAGGCTAAGTCTTCCTCATCTAATCCTGCTTACCTGGCCTTCTGCCCTGGCTCCTCCATCCTACTCTCCTGCACCCACAGGGACTGACAGCCTGTACTAAGCCCCAGTCTGGAATTCTAAGACCGCTGGCTGCACTGCTGCTGTTTGGCCATTTGTGCTCCCACCTCAGAGGTTCCGCTCCCTAGGACTTTGACTCTGATCATTCTCTGACCTTGAGCCTCAGAATTCAAAGTGGTTCATGAACCAGCCATACCAGGATGACTATATACTTGTCACATGCCACATTCTAAGCTCATCCAACATGGAGCCTAAACAGCTGCATTTTCACATGCTTCCTGGATAATGCTTTGGAACATAAAATTTGAGGACCAATGTTCTTTTTCTAAATCTTTTTGCTTTGGTTTGGCTTGGTCTTTGAGACAAGGCTTTGCTCTGTAAGTCAAGGTGTCCATGAGCTCACAGTATCCTCTTACCTCAGCCTCCTGTGCTGAGAGAACCAATTTTCTAAGGTCTGGAAACCTGACAATTTAATCGCCAGTTGCATGACTTCCACCAGCAGGTTTTGGGTCACTGTTCTTCTGTCAACAGCTACATTAAAGCAGTTAATGAGGAATGCAGACAATGCCACCCATACCAAACAACTCCAATAGGAGTGGTTTGAATACGGCTGATGCTATCATCAGGATCCAAAGCATAGCCTGCCACGGGACACTGTCATGTGCCTGCTGCTATGCACATCTTATCTCGGGAGAGGCCACCAGTGCAGCATGGCCTCACTGCTGCATATCCCTCCTCCAATGCAAGCAGCAGCAGAGCTCAGCTGGCCCCCGGCTATGATTCCTACAAACATCTGTTACTGGACGCTGGTGGCACTGCACACAGACCTAGGGCAGCGTGGGACAGTGAGCTCTTCCTCACACGAATTCACACAGATACTTGAGAGTCACAAATACTCCTCTCAGGAAGAAATTGGCCTGCTTTTATCCTACATATTTTCATTTAGGTTAATAGGGACAACAAAATTAGTTGCATGCTTGATTACCGCAACCAACACTGTTATCTCATTTCTGAAAATAGCACAGGGGTCCTTTGGGGAGGAATGTCATAGAAAAGCAGAAAGAGACACAGTGCAAAGGATGGGGCTTTGGCATTGGACAGACCCAGGTTTAATCCCAACCCCAGGTCCCCCTAACTAAGTGACAGTGACCAAAAGCTCTGAGACTCAGGACTCACCCCACTGAGCTTCCCTTCCCCCTCTTTGAGAGTGAAAGTACCCTTCACAACTGGCCTGGATGTAGCAAAGCACAGTCCTTCCTCCCCTCCCCAGGGACTCACGTAGGACTAGGAAGAGCAGCTGCCTCTACTTGCCCTGCCACCTCTACTTGCCATGAAGCTTTACTCTGCCATTGGTGCCAACCATAATCCCAAAATGACTCCAAATGCCAGTGTCAAATGTTAAAATCTGAAAGATCAAATCCCTAAAGTCTAAAATCCCTACAGATCAAAAATCTCAAAATCACAATCTCTAAATATTCAAATCCTGAATTTTGGAAATCTGAAAGCCAAAACCCAAAGTCTGCAATACCCATGGGGAGAAAAGAATAGAAGTACATGTAAGAGGGCTGGGAAGCTAAGTCCTGGGGAGAGACCAGAGCATCCCGACCTGTGAGCAGCACAGCTGCCAAGGTCTTCACTGCGCTGCTTCTGCCCTTCTGCGCTTAACGCCATGCTTACCTTCCAAAGTGCTCAGATCAGAGAAGAAAAATAATTCCACAAGCTCTGAACTTTCTGAACCAAAAGCTGGCATTGAATGAATGAATTAATTAATTAAGATATATATACCTTAGCAGATATATTTACTGCTAAGTCTAACGTGGAAACACTAGTACATGCCTCAGTTTGGCTAAGAAAAACCATTTGTGAAAGTGTCCCCCTGTTGGATCTAGAAATATTATCTCCCTTTTATGTATCAATGATTATAAAAAGGAAGGCACTTTATAAGTGTTTGTTTGAAGATTTGGTGGAGTTTCCAGAAGAACATGGATTTTAATTGGATCTCCAAACCATAATGACAGATGTAGCATCAGGTGCCATTAAGGCTTCTAGAAGTGAATTTCAAAGTGTAACTAACAAAGTTTTTCTGGTTTTTTTTGTTTGTTTGTTTGTTTTGTTTTTTCCATTCAGCCCCATGCATTTGGCAGAAAATTCAGATGAGAGAATCAGCCAAGCAATAGAGCAGCAGTGAAAACGGCACTTTAAAGATACAACTGAGAAAGTTCCCGAAGGCTTTAATGAATTAAAGCTACATTTGCAGAACAAGCCAGCAGAGTTGCTACCTGGTACTGGTAAGATGGTTTAGCAGTCTGAGGCACCTGCTTAGGCAAGCTTAAGCAACTGCAGGGACTGCGGTTCAATCCCCGGCACCACATGCTGCGCCAGGCCCACCCCTAGGGCAGGCTGAGGTGGCCATTAAAAAAAAAAAGTTACTAACTGGCTCAAGAATAAATTATGTACATCATTCTTGCCCAACAATGTTGTTAGGGTGTTGAATTCAGGGTGCAGCTCGCATGGGAGGAGGCACGTTAGATTTACATTGTCACAATTGCTATGTTATGAATTTCATCTTTTATTACATTTCTACTGCTGGAAGTGTACATTGTGTAAAGGCTTTTTAAATGTTCTGTTTATTTTGGATAAATTTGACTCTATGCAAGTGTGTGAGCACAGTGTTGACTTTTTAGGCATTCTGTATGTATATTAAAATGGTTGAAACTTCCTCAATCCACAATGAGATGTCCTTTTTCCACATCTGCATTTATAAAAGGTAAGATTTCTCAGGGTTCTTGGCTCGGCCAAGTAGGCAGTGAAGACTGTTCAGCTTTTGCTCCATCTCATCAAAAGACATGTCTACCGCAGTGTTCCAGATGACCAGTTATAAAGCTGAGTAGCCAAGATTTCCAACCATCCCAGGGATGTGTGCTTATACATACTCCCTTTTGCTCCTTTTCTTGATGAATATGCTTCATAACTGTCGATCCTTGCTTGGGACTGTTATACTTTTATGGCTATCATTGTTCTACTGAGCATCTAGGCCTACAAAAATGTGCATGTTATTGTTTCATATTTCCTTGCAGGTAGAGGCCCTGTGAAGTCTTCTATCATGGTTTTATGTATTTCTCAAATAAATCCTATTTTGAAAAAATAAGAAACCCATACCCACAAAGGGGAAAGGGGCAAAGGTGAATGTAAGTAGATATCTTTTAATTTTTTTTTCCAGAATTGCATTTTCAAGATTTTGATCTTTTTTGGGATTTCAACATTCAAGATGATATCTTTTGGGTTACTGATCCAAACCTATCTGTTTTAGGCCTCTCCAAGATCCCTAGTCCTCCTCATCTTTAGAGATACATCTATAGGATTAAGAATGAAAATAACCATAATGCATTCAAGCCAGGCAGGTGACCACAAACTAGCCTTTCCACAGTTCCATTCTCCTGCTAGGTCAGGGGACATATTAGCTTTAAATTGTTCAGAAGCCAGAATGAGTTATACTCTGTTGAGAATAACTTGTAGCAAGCGCTGGGAGAGGAGGGAAGGACCCAGTGAGTTTCTTTGTGGCCAGGCACAGCACCAGGTGTGTGACAGACGCTGGGGAACCCACTCCAAAGTATTCGATTCCCATTCAGCAGAATGATCCTGGCCTTCACCTCTGCCCCCACTTTCTGCTCCTTCCTGCTAGAGACTTAACTGATCAATGAATGCCAGAGAAGGGATTGAGTTTGCTTTACCTCCTCCACCTGCTCCCACTGATAGCCAGCCCTGACCTCTAAACAGCTTTTCTCTCCTTATGCATGCAGAAAATTGACTAGGTTCTATCCCAATCATAATGATAATTATCAATACCTACAGAGCTCTTATGATGTGCCAGATTTTCTTTCAAGCATAATTTGCTATGAGGTTTAGTATCTCCATTTTACAGATAAGAAAACAGAGGTCCAGACTAATTCAATAAATTGTTCATAGTGGTATGACTGCCACATAGCAGAGATGAGGTTCATGCCCAGGCAAAGCCTCTGCTGGTACTACAAGTGGATGGCGAAGTTTAGAGAACCATACTGAGGCTCTATGCTGCACTATATTTCCATCCTAGAGTTCTATAATGACCATTCACAACAACCCTGTAAAGCCAGGCAAGACCAATGGCACCGACTGATGTATCACCTGAGCGTGTCCCCAAAGCCACCAGCTGGGCCCACCTGGAAGGAGCCTGGCTGTCTGACACACATGCACTCAGCTGTTGCCTTCATTCATTCAATGCCAGAGGCAGCACGGAAGGTATAATGGACAACTAGGGAAGGCACACGATATGACGTAAGAAGGAAAATCACAGTAGTAACAGCAAATATTTGCATACTGCCAAGTGGTATTCTGAAGCGTGTGTGTGTGTGTGTGTGTGTGTGTGTGAAAGAGAGAGAGAGAGAGAGAGAGAGAGAGAGAGAGAGAGAGAGAGAGAGAGAGATCTGATTTACACTATGCCACACCTTACAGGAATGTGCTATTGTTACTCAGTTTGAGAAGAAACTGAGACAGAGAAGCTAAGTAACACATTGAAAGTCACACAGAATGTGAAAGATGACACAGATGTGGGAATCCACACACTACACTAGCAGGAAACCAAAAGGGGGAGGGGGGAGATGGAAAGGAAGAAGGCTAGCAAACAGAGGCTTTGGAGTGAACATGAACATGAATCCCAGCCCTGCCACTTATTGCTAATGTAGCACAGGTTGCATAAAAATTCTGAGTCTATTTACTCCTCTGTAGAAAAAGACAAGCTCTCCAGCTGACCGAAACAGGTGGTAGTGAGAGGTAAGTAACACAATCTATGCCAAGTTCTAGAAAATGTGGTGGGAAATCAAGCCACACCATTTCCTCGTTCCTGCCACCACATTCCCAGTCCTCCATGCAGCCCTGGGTGTGCGCAGTTGGCCCAACATCTCCTCTCTGTCCTCAAGGACAAGGACATCCTGCCTCAAAGGTCTGGAGGAAGACAAGGGAACAGGATTGGAACTCAATGAATGACCCAATGTGAGCGACGCAAGAGTGAGTCCAGGGCTCTGGAGGATGAAGCCAGGTGCTCTACTGCCTCTGTGCCTGCCCACTGGGTCTGGCTACCTCAGAGGGCTGAGTGGGATTTCCAGGGGAGCAGTGGGAGGGACTATTTCCACCCAACTTGCAAGGATGTTATGGCCACCACTGTCATGTTTGGCCTCAGGGTTTAGATTCTGTCTTCTTTTTCCGGGACACGGTAGGAAGCTGAGAAGTTCCATTTCACAAAGCTTTCAGGGAAGGACACCACAGCCAGAGAGCCAGCCACAAGCAGAGGCCAGTCTGCGGGCCACGTTTTAAGCTGTTACTGCTTTTTCATAATACAACAGGGAGATCAAAGGCCTGTTTTACATTCTAAATGCCTAAAGATTATAATCCTTTATAGGAGAGTCTTTTTTTTTTTTTTTTTTTCCAGCACTAAAATAATCTTGGGGGATGCTGTGGAATTATTTGCCTGATGCTATAAATCCCTTATTTATTTCTGGATGGATTTACAATGATAACTGGTAAATTTCTCCACACCAGAGAGTGAGAGAGAGAGAGACAGAGAGAGAGAGAGAGAGAGAGAGAGAGAGAGAGAGAGAGAGAGTATCACCACTACTACAAATGGACAAATGGGCCCCATTTCATTGGAAAACTAAGCCAGAAAGTTGATTTTATTAGTGACAACAACTTCATGACGCCAATAATGTTAGTGAGTACTGCTTGCATGTCAGGTTCTAGCCTAGGTTCTATGTCAAGGATTAACATTCCCAACCTCACTCAGTCTCCATGGCAAACACGTGGGCTCAATTTTATTGCTCCCATTTTACATCGAGTGCCATGAAAAGGCTCAGAGTGCCTGAAGGTGTAAGTCAATGCACTGAAGATGCAGCTCTCGCAAGCAACAGAGACTCGAGCCAGAAGCCGTGAGATAGCAGCTCCTGTCTTTAATTAGAAGTTAGAAAGAGATTGCGCTGGTACCAGCAAGAGCTGTTCTTTGTTTAAATCACAAAGACCAAAACACTCTTATGTGGAGGTTCCTGGGGAACCAGGATGGGGAGTCCCCAGAACTGGAGGTAGCATTCAGCTTGTGTTATGGTTTGTGTCTAGGTGTCCCCACAAAGCCTCATGCAGTCCTTGGGCAGCTTCTGGAGTTTGTGGTTGATTATTGTGGCTGTAGAAGCTGCATGACAAGGTAAAGTGGCCAGAGAGGTTAGCTAGCTGCAGAAGCTGCTGCCACGCCTCTTGCTCTCTGTTCTTTGCTGCCACCATGAAAGGCTACACTCTGCCATGTGCCTCTAGCCTTGGAGCCAGCTGAGTATGGACTGAAACCTCCAGTAACTGTGAGCTAAATAAACCTTTCCTTCCTTCATTGGAGTGTTGGGTATTGTCCCAGCAATGAGAGAAGAGTAACCAAGGCAGCACGGCTCAGCATAGCAGCTTGCAGGCTCAGTATTTTGAAAACCAAGTAAGTAGGAATCTGCTTCAGTTCTCAGTCCAGGAGCATCAGTGGCCGGCAATGCTCCAGGAAGAGAAGCTCAGTAAATGGTGAGTGCCGGCCGGAAGCTCAGTACACAGTGGGTGGAGGGGAGGGGGAGGGCAGCTGCTGTGCTAATTCAGTGCAAAGTAATGGCAAGACTGCAAGTCTGCTGGAAGATAGAAGTTCAGAAAGCAGCTGCTAAGGCCAGTTAATAAAGTCTTTCCGGTGGCATATTCCTCACCCAGATCCCTAGAGATGGTCCCAGAAAACAGAACCCCAGTCCTTACTCTGTACCTCTTACAGGAGCCGCCCCACTCCAGCTGCTATCTATAACATTGCTCCAATAAGCCTGGGACCTGTGTACTCCCCACTAAGCCTCATAACAAGATTCTATGTGGGAAAAACCTGAATAATTCATTTCTTCAAAAAATATTTCAACAACAGCACTAGGCAGGGGGTTATGAGATAAAAATACAGCAATGAGCAAATGCTTGTGGAAGACAGACAAATAGGTACAATATAAGATATCATATACGGTCCTCAGTATAAGAGAGAGAAATAAAGTATAGAAAGGTGCTAGGAGGTTCCAGATGAGAGATGGAAACGGTGTTTCTCTTTCCACCGGGCAAATGAAGCATCACAAGAAGGTAGCAATGGGCAAAGGCACGAAGATACTTAGGGAACGGTGAGGACAAATGTACTCAAGCAGAAAGGAGGACAAGCATGCGCAAAGGTCCTGAGGCATTAGTGTGCCTGGTAAAGGCCACCAAAGCTGGGATACAATGAGCAATGAAAAACAGATACGGCCAGGGAAGTCATGAGGCGGCAAGGTTTGAAGCTGTGGTGGAAATCTGGCTTCATTCTGAAGAGGATCGGAAACCACTGATGATTTCCGGGCAGTGAGCTGACAGAAAGAGATTTGTGTTTGACCAGCAGTATTCTGGCTATGAAGTGGAAAATAAACTCAGATGGCACAAAAAGTTATGCAAGAGACCAGGCTGGAGGAGACTTCAGGGTGAAATACAGCAGGGCTTAGATCCAGGGGGCAGCGGAGGCCAGAAGAGGGGCTGAGTCAGGACAAGCCAAGCACTCAGTGGAAAATGTGAAGGGGAGAAGGGATAAAGGCCAACACCAACGTCCTACACACCCCTGCTCTATGTTTGCCCCCAGGGAGCCTCAAGTCTAAGACCCTGTGAGATCTAAGGGACATTTTACTCTTCAGTTGTATTTTGTTCCCTTAAGGTGTGTGAGCTGAGGGTGCTGTGGGGATAGCAATGTTATGGAGGCCAGGAATCCCCTTTGGAGTTCAATTCTTCAAATCAATTATATGCTGTTCACATGGGACCTCGTTTAATCGTCCCACTCCTTCAGGTGGTAAACAACACAATCATCACTTTATGAACGAATGTTCAAGCTTGTCCGAGATCACACAGCTAAAAAGCAATGTTCATCCCCAAAGACCTGCTCTCCCGAATGCATTCCCTATGGCTACCTTCATGCCTTGGGTTTTGTCAGAGTTCATTCAACAAGTACTGAGCTTTGGTAGGGTAAATACCAGGCTTTGTGTTTACATCTAGGGCATAACATTAGTCTTGCCAATTTGCTGGGAACTAATGGTAGCACTAGGATCTCCTAATCCATGGGCCTTTTGCTCCATTTTTGCTACTTAAAGTGCGGTTCATGGACCAGCAGCCCCCTGCACCTTGGAAGCTTGGGAAAGGTGCAGAATGTTAGAATCACTCTAGACCCATGAAATCAGACTCTGCATGGTAACAAGATCCTGGGTGTAGGTGTGCACCCTGAAGACTGACACCTGCTCTGCTCCTCATGAGAAAATTTTTAAAAAAATTCCAAGTTCTAGGCCAAGGAGATAGCTCTGTGGTCTAAATACCTGCCTGGCAAGCGCAAGGACCTGGGTGCCATGCCAACCATGCACCATGTCAGCTCCACACCCATGCCAGGCACCAAAGTCAGGCATGGTGGTGCACCCCTGTTATCCCAGAGCTGGGGAGGCCAAGATAAGAGGAAGGAGGACCACCATAAGTCCAAGCTGCATAGTGAGACCCTGTATCAAATACATAAATAAACGCAAGATTAAAAAAGAAAAAAAAGAAAGCCACAGTCCTGGGCCGGAGAGATAGCTCAGGGCACAAGTGCCTGCCTGGGAAGTGCAAGGACCTGAGTTTAATCCCCAGTTCCACAAAAAGAAAAAGAAAGTCACAGTCCTGGTAGTTAAGAAGTCTCGGCTTAGGTGATGGCTTACGTAGGGGGAAGACGCAGACCCCTCCACTGTCTACACTGGGAAGCGCACACCTCTGCACCCTTGGAGGGAGGGGCCTTGTGTTCTCCATCCCCCACCTGCCCTCCTCTTCCCTTCCCTTCCACACAGCAGGCAGGTCCTGCTCCTCGAAAACTGCTCAGATTCAGCTCTAGACCTCCTGGTTTGGAACCAATACGCTGACCTGGCTCAAATGAAATCAACATGGCCCAGGCCCCCAGCGGGGTGTGGCAGAACTGGCCACCAGCAAAGAAACAATAAAGAGATCTCTAACATGTGCCAAGGGAGGGATTATCATATGGGCTCTTGCTTTTTATGAAATAGGCAAAGTGGATTTTTCTAGCTGACTGCATTTGATTGTTTTTCCTCCATTTGTTTTAAAGTTGAACATCTGATCTGGCGGGGACTTCTCACATTCAGTTGAAAGAAAGATGTCTCTGAGCTCCTCTCCCAGCCTTTCATCACTGGAGAGGGGGCTGGAGGGTACAGAGCCCTCCTCCTTCACCCGTGCACACCACAGCCTTGTGCTGGGCCTGCCTACAATTCCTTCTCCTTCTCTCCATGCTAATCCACGCAGAGATCTCGTCCTTCTGGGTCTACTCCGTCGCCCTGTATGTCCCCCCTTGGCCTCACTATGCCTTTGTGTTACCTTGGAGTCCCGTCATACAGCTAGCCTCTCTCCCTGCTATAGATTGCTGCCGCCACCTGGAAGACAAAAAGCAGACATTCCAGTAGGACCAGAGGCCTAGAAACCTTCCCTATCCAAATCTAGAGTTTGCAAAACTGTCATGGCTGCCCCCACAACTCTCTCAGGTCTAGGAGCCTGGAAGGCTCAGAAACAAAGGTAGTGGCAAGGGGTAGGGCAGGGCACCCAGTATCAGTCATTGGTGTGCACACATGGACCTTGCTGCTGCGCCGATTCGTGTGGTGTAGGTGTAGGTTGATCCTGAGATCCTGAGTTTCTGCCTCTTTCCCTAGCTTCCAAGGGGGGCCCCTGCTGCTGGCCCATGAGCCACACTTTGAATAGCAACAATGAAGCAAAAAGCCCACAGATTAGGAAATATGATGCTGCAATTCATTCACAGAAAACCAATAAGGCTGCAATTCTCAGGCGATTTTTGTGATGCTCCTTAAAAAAAGATGTTCATGATCAAGCAGGTCTTAGGAAATGCTGCATACTTTATGAGTATACTGCCGCTGCTAGCAAAGACTCTGAAAGATCCTGCTTCAATAGTGTATAATACTGTTCAACTCTGCTTACCCCAGTAGCATGTACTCTTAGAATCAGGAGATGGTTAGCTCTGGGGACAGCACCCATTGCTGAGCACGGGCCCATCGAAAAGATTCCTAGGTTCTTGTGGTTACTTGCCAACAGGTGTCAGGGAACCCATCACCTTCTGAAACCTTAGGTTAAAGCTACTCGGTCTAAGGCTGGGTGTGGCGGCACAAGCCTGTAATTCCAGTCCTTGGAAAGTTGAAAACAGGAAGATCACCATGGGTCCAATCTGTGTAGTGAGACCCTGTAGATCCTGGACTAAATACGATTTTTATTTTTTTTTAATTTTTTTAATACAAGTTTTTTAAAAATCCACATGTAAAGCTACTCAGTAGAGAGAACCAAAGATAATTAGGCACTTGTCCATTAGAGGAAGAAAAAAACTAGTCTTCCCCTGACCTCTATACAGAGATATAAAATAGAATGTAAAATATTCCCCTCTACTCAGAGCATTCAGAACATTCAGGAGCATTCAGAGATCCACAAGCCTGCAGCTCACCAACACCTGTCTCCAGCAAACATTTGAAGAAAGTCTTGAGGCGCTATTGGCCTAGCATCCCTGCACATACCTGCCCCAGATGCTACACGCCACACTTGTTGGGAGGTAAATCTCTCCTATTCCCAATGTAATTTATTACTTTTCAGCTGCTGAAACACCAGCCATATGCCATCCTCATAGCACTAATTCTCTTCTGTTCACCAAGAAACGTGTTACTGCCTGGGCATAAGACCTCCTGCTTAGGGGCATCTCCTCTTCCTCCTCCTCCTCTTCTTTTCAAAGAAGGACAGAGACCACCATGGTGCCCTCTCCTCTGACCAAGATCTGTGACTGACACCGTACCAAGGTCTCTCTCTGATCTAAACGGGTGGAGTCAAGGGGCCTACTTCCAGTACCAGAATTATGGTGCCACAGAGACTGCAGCAGATGGCTTCTGCAGGGCCTCTCCCTTACATCATATACAGGAAGAATTCATTGCAGCCTCAAATTCTGTGGCTTTAAGAAACACCACCAGGACTCCTGATTGGCCCAGTGATGTTGGAGAAATAATTTCTCTTTCTATCCTAATCTTAACATTGGAAGCAAGGATAGAGAGTGGACAAAAGCCTTTCCTCCTTTAACCTTTGGTGTGAGCTACTTGATCTCAGCAAAGAAAAAAGCAGCTAAGACTCTAGTGGAATTGACTAGCCTATTAACACTAATTCACTAACTGTAGCCCAATGAGATCTCACATTAATAAATGTAATAGTAGGGATTTGGATTTTTTTCTCCAATCCAGTTTTATTGGTACATATTAGGTATAAAGACTCGCTCATCACCGAGTTCATCACCGAGTTCCTGCCTATATATGGTATACCTTGGTCCTTCTCTCCCACTCCCCTACCTTCTCTTCAGCTCCTCATTACCTTTCCCATTTACAAAAACTTTGCTTCCATTTTTTCCTTCTTTTTTTTTCTCTCTTTGTTTTACTTTTTCCTTCTTTCCTGTTAACCCTTCTCATCTCATGTTTCCTTCTGAATTTCAACATTTTCCTCCTATTTCATAGCATCTACTATACATATTTGGTCCTTATTTACACAATCTGCTTCTCACACCAAAAAAAAAAAAAACCACTGTGGCATTTACACATGTGTGTCCATTTATTTACCAAGAAATGTCTCAAGTGTGTTCTTCTTTATGATAGAGTAGTACACCCTTGTATTTAAAAAAAAAATTTTTGTCCACTCACCAATTGATGGGTTTTTGGGCTGTTTTCAGGAATCACCATTGATAAACTGTGCTGCCATAAACATGGGTGTTCCATAGCACTGTGGTATGATGCTTTCAATCCTTTGAGAAGACACTAAAAGCTGAGCAGCTGGACCAAATTGGTTTGGATCGTAAATGTTTCCCGAAGGCCATGCTTTAAAGGTGGCCACAAGCCTTCCATGCTGCTGGAAGGTGGTGGGGACATTAGGATGTGGACCTAGTAGAGGGAAGTTATGTCAGTGGGGATATGCCCTTGAAGGGGCGCTGGGAACCCCACTCATTTCTCTCTCCATTTCCCAGTAGCCACAAAGGAAGGAGCCTTGCTCTGCCACACACTCCCACCATGATGTTCTGCTTTGTCACAGGTTTCAAATCAGACCCAGGCAACCATGCGCTGAAACGTCTGTGGAACAGCTCCTCCTTAGCAGCTGTTTGCCCAGGTATTCTGTCACAGTGACACGAAGCGGACCAACACAGAAATAAACCACCCAAACCTCTCACTTAGTAAATGACTATCTGGCTCCTATAGGGCTGGGAAGAGCCGGGATGGGAGGCTGAGAGCAGAAGCAGATGCTGAAGTCGGTCAACTCTCAGGGGCCTTCCTGGGGGAAGTTCGGAATAATGAGAGCATGATGTGGCCCTGAGGACCCACATCTCCCTTCCTGTCCATTCTCAGCTGAAGGATCCAAGTGTCTGATCAGTCTGTGCCAGAAGTCTAAATTTTTTGAGTCTTTCATGAGTCTGGTGCTCTCAAATCGTAAGTGAGGAGATGGGTGTGGAGAGAGCAGGACTTGTGTCCACAGACTCATGTATGCTGGACTTGGGGAATATAGAGTTCCCTCCTCTGAAGAGCTCCACATAATAATCCTACTGCCTAGGCCCACTCATCAGCTACCCTCCATGAGGGGCTCCTCTAAGAGACAGGATGAGGATGTAGGGAGAGAGGAGGAAACAGGCAGACAGTAATAACTAGAAAAGCTAAGTTCAGTTTAGTCGGCACTTTGCCCAGTGTTGCCTAAGCTCCCTACTTCCCAAGCAGATACCAGCAACAACCCCCCACCAGCACCACATCTACTACCATCCAAGATGGAGCCCAGGATAGAGGAGTCATTTCTTTTCCAAGGTTGATTTTTTCATGGTATTCTAAACAGTGAGATAAAGAAGCAGAAGCCCAGAATACAAAATACCCATCGCTATCCCATACTGAAACACCCTGGACAGGTTTTCCACACCTCCCAGATTCTCATTGATTTCAAAGGCATTTCATTTGGCCTGTGCTTTACTTAAGATGGAAATGTCTTTTGAAAAAGTAAACTCTACCAGTCATTGACACCTGAGTATGAATTACTATTAATTACCTGATCGAACTGCTTAATTTGCAGTTGGGAGAGAGGGCAAAGATTTTAGAAGCAATGTGCTTGGGAGAGAGGCCTCTGTAGCCTACAAATGCTGGGATTCCTTTAGAAAACTAACACATTCCCGGTGCTGCACCAAGCATGCCAAACAAGACTGGAAAAGATCTTTTAGAACTATGTTTGAAAGACTAGAAAGCAATTTATAAAAATTGAAAAATATGGGCTGGGAAGATAGCTCAGCAGTCTAAGCACATGCTTCATGAGCTCAAGGACCCTGACTCAGTCCCCGGTACTGCATGCCTTGTTGGCCCTGAAACCTCTGGCACAGGGCACAAGCCACTAAAATCAGGCATGGTGTTGCATGCCTATAATCCCAGCACTGGGGAGGCTGAGACAGGAGGATCACTACAAGTTCAAGCTACATAGCAAGACCCTGTTCCAAATTTTAAAAATATTTTTAAAAAAATCTTTAAATTGACATGTATGAATACATGTATTTTTAAATAAGAATACTTGATGTGAGAAAACACAATGAGTAGTGTCAAAAGACAAATAATAAACAAAAAAATTAATTGTTATTCAGAGTTTATTTTCCTAATATGTAAAGAACTAATGACTAGAGAGATAGATCAGGCAGCTATGCACCTGGTTAGGCAAACACAGGGACCAAGGTTCGATTCCCAGCACCATACGCCACACATGCTCTGCCCCCAGCCACGCTAAGCATGGTGGTGCACGCCTGTAATCCCAGTGTTAGGGAGGCTGAAGACAGCAGGGTCACTATGAGTTCAAGCTATGTAATGAGACCCTGTACCAAATATATTTTTAAAAATGAAAATAAATAAAAAGAACCACCAGAATCTATAAGCATAACCAGAATGGTTAAGAATAGGGTCCTAAAAATTTAAAAGTGAAAAGGAAAAAAATAGTGCTCACAGGAAAAAGAGATGCAACAGTTTTTAAGCGTATGAAAAGCTGCTCAATTTCCACAGTAACAAGAAAAATGGAAATTCAAATACTCCCAGTACCATTTTTCTCCCATTAAATTGACACAACTCGCACTATTTGCTTACATGTTTTGTTGAGAAGCCATTACTCTCCTTCATTCCCAATAATATTATAAACTCAGACTGCCCTATTGGAGGAAAATTGGGTAAAATCTATCAATATAATGGATAAACCATATGATTCTCTGATTTCATTTGTATAATTTTTTCTAAAACTACGCTTGAATATAGTTTGCAAAGCAACTTCTGTACAGATTATCAGTTGAAGCAACTGTCAGGTACTATAATAAGGAAAGACTGGCACAACCCAAATCACCATTGATAAGGATTAGTTCAATGAATTATGCTCTACTCGTGCTACAGAACGCCAGGAAGCTAGTAAGAATGAAGATGTTATCTGGTCATGGAAATAAAAGTACCCCAGGGTATATTTTGAGAAGAATAAGCTGAAAGCTGAGTAGCGTGTAATAATTTTGACTATGAATCAAAGTATAGTAGAGAACACAGGAGCCTTTATCATGTTTATCTGCATCAACAGAAAGAAACCCTGGAAATTTTCCTAAGAAAATAATGAGACAGATGACTGGGATGGAATTGGAGTTGGGAGTAGACGCGGGCAATGTGAGATTTTGAGGGCTGGCCAAATAGCTCAGCAGATTAAAGTTCCTGCTTAGGCAGACACAGCGGCTGGGGTTCGATCCCCGGTACGCTGTGCTGGCTCTGCCCCTGGGGTGTGCTGAGATGACAATTGAGACTGGGAGTGGTGGCACACACCTATAATCCCTGTGCTTGGGAGGCTGAAAATAAGAGAATCACTATGAGTTCGACCTACATAGTGAGACCCTGTAGACCCTGTACTGAAATAAATTTCTAATAAAGAAGATTTTGAGCCGCATAAGTGCAATCCACATAAGTGCGGTCCACATAAATACAGTAGTCTCCCTTCATGCACAATTTTGTTTTCTAAGGTTCCAGCTACCCACAGTCAGACATCGCCCAAAATTTCCAGACATCAATAATTCCTAACTTGTACATTGTACAGCATTCTGAGTAAGATGACGAGACTTCCTGCCACTCCGGTCTATCCCACACAGGATGTGAGTTACCCTTTCCTCCCGTGTGTGCACCCTGTGTACACTACTCACCCATTAGTCACTTGACAGCCACCTGAGCCATCAGATCAACTGACACAGCATCACAGCGCTTGCGCTCAAATAGCCCTGACTTTAGTTAATAATGATCCCAAAGCACAGAAGTAGTGATACTAGCAATTTTCTGACGGCAAGCTGTTGGAATTGTTCTATTTTATTTTGCTGTTAATATCTTAGCGCACTCAATTTATAAATTAAACTTTGGCATAGGCATGTATATATAAGAAAAAACATAGTACATATGGGGTTCAGTAGTTTTTTATGGTTTCAGGCATCAACTGGGATCCTTGGAACATGCCCTCCGACTGATGGAGGGGCCACTAAGCACTGCCTATTGAAAAATTTGACTTATACAAGATAATAAGAAGGTCAAGCCACTTTCATTATATCAGATTCTCCCCAGAGACCCAGAAACAGGAATTTCTGACCAGGCTCTACTCCCCAGCAGCAAGTCAACTATGGTGTCCCCATAATCCAATCACCTTTCAAACACATGAAATTTGGGGGGGACATTTTAGATATAAACCATAGCATTCCACCCTGATGCCCAAAATAATCATGTGTATCTCTTTATGCAAAATTCATTCTATCTCTCCCTAAGAATTGCCAAAGTTCTAAAGGTTTCAGCGGCACTGAAAGTCTAAGTCCAAAGTCTTCTTAGAGGCTCAACGTGAATTGTTAGCTGTAAGCTCCTGTGAAACTGAAAAAGAAAGTTGGATACAGGTAGCATAAAGTGGCATAGAATAAACATTCACATTCCAAATGGCAAAGATAAGGAGATAGAAGGAAATCAGATGAAAGTGAGGTGGCAAACCAGCAGGACAAATATTAAACCCTGTAGTCCCATGTCCAGCACCCAGGGCAATGATGTGGTGGTGAGATAAGTATTCCAAAGGGCTTTAGTGGCCATGCCTCTATGGCACAGCTAGTGGTTGTAGCCTTTCTGATTCTCTCTGTCTCTCTGTCTCTCTGTCTCTCTGTCTCTCTGTCTCTCTCTGTCTATCTCTGTCTCTGTCTCTCTGTCTCTCTGTCTCTGTCTCTCTGTCTCTCTCTGTCTCTCTCTGTCTCTCTCTCTCTCTCTCCCTTCCTCCCTCCTCAGTCCTTCATTCCACAACGTCTCCACAGCACTTTGACCTTACTCTCACAGCATCACACACTGCCGTCTCAAGAGCCACGCTGCCTGGCTTCCCAACCTTCTTAGGAAATCTTGGTGGAAGCCTCCACAACCCCACAACTCTCATATTCTGCATGCTCATAAAACCAGTACCATACAGATGATGCCAAGGTCTGCTATGAGCTTGAGCAGTAGCTGGGCCGACCCTGGCTGCAGAGGCCTCTGAGTTCCTGGGAGTAAGCACCACAAATCCTAGAAAGCAAATTCCCTAGGTGGCCCCCAACATTGTGCCTTGCGGCTCTCTTCTTAAAACAAAGTCACTTTTGCCATTTTGAGCCTGGGAACAGTGAGACCTTGTTAGTTCCTCACATGTCCTGAGTCTATGTTTCCTGTTTTCCTATTGTAATGTACTTGAGCTTTTTATGCTAATTTTTCAATAGCAAGTTCTGCTCCTAAAATCCTATGGGTTCTAACTTTATAGGACTTTTCTTTCTGTGAAAAATTCTTAGCTGCGCTACTTGCTCTTGATGCTCTGTAGAACTGATTAATAATCCCAACTCATGCCTGACTGTTGGGCTACCTTCATATTTCCTTTGCCAGATTAGTCTGCTCTTCCTAATCTGAGTTTTCCACGACATCTCAGAATAAAAGCAAAGTGTAGACAAATATCCTGCCATAACATACAACACATTGTGGTGTATGTCCACAATGATGTACTTTCCTTATAAGAACATCAGGCACATTGGATTAAGGCCCTCCCAAGTGACCCTGATTTTAATCTGAACCTCTCATTAAGGGTCCTGTGTTCAAATATGGTCACATCTGAGTTATTGGGGGTTAGGATTTCAACACATGAATTGGTTCCTACATAACTCACGCTCTAACAGTCCCTCTGATTCCCCGTTCTGCTTCTGCCTGAGATTTCCCATATGTACCTCTGCTCAAGGAGCCATGGCTTTTGCCAGTTCCTACCATCGTCGCAGCCAGGCGAGGTGGAAGCAGGGTTGCTCTCACAAACACTACCTTCCTCATGGGTCCAAATCCACAGCTATTTCTCCCTCAGTTCACATTGAGACCTGTAGAGGCTCCCCATCCCTACAGATGGAACTCTTATCTCCAATGTCTCCCTCCCTCTCCCCTCTGACACGAGTTGGGCACCTCTCCCACTCCCACTTCCCCCCAGTTCATTTCAGAATTACTACAGTAGGAAGCCAACATGACCTAGTTAAGCTCTGACCCACTTACAGAAATACCAATTGCAAACACTGTCCAGAAGGGGAAAAAAATAAATGACCACAAATTTAACTGATTATAGAGAAAAAAAGGAATGTGGGAGGAGCCTTCCTGACGCACTTGCTGCTGAAGCTTCTACACAGCATCACCAGGGAGAGCTGCTAACGAAGTGTGTGCCAAGCTCAAGTAACCCCCTTGGTGTCCAGATACTGTGCAGAGCCCACCAGCCTTTCAAGTGGCCTGAAAATCAATGAACTAGTTCTGTGCATCTCAGTTTGCTCAGAGATGGGATGTGCACAACCAGATGTCTGGACCCAATGATCTTTTGCCAAAACTGCAACAACCCATTATATACATATAAAAATGGAGTGTCAAAAATGGTACTGGGTGAACTTTCTCTATCTTCTTGAGACCAGGAAAGGAGAGGATAAGGCTGGAAGCTTCTAAATAAGACTCTTATAGTTAATGTCAATTTAGGTAGTCACCTGACTCCTAGGGGTGGTTAATTTCCTTTCTCTCCTGTGATGGTACCTTTCCCAAGGCTAGATATGTATTTTCCATAACCCTTAATCTCTGGCTTATCAATGCCAGAAAAGACACCTGATACAAACCTGAGCCAATTTGATTTTAATGGAAATTTAAGCCTTAAGGGGGTAAAAAAAAAAAAAAAAGGCTGAAGTTCTTCAGGATTGTCAAAGAGTCCTGATAAGGGAGCAACTGGCAACCATTATAGGCCTGACAATCTCTTCTTTTGTTCACTCTAGAACCACTCCAATCTCCTTCCTGTTAGTTTCACATTTGGCTTATATTTACTAGATCAGTTTATGACATCACAATAATCACAAAGGACATGATTTCATTTTATTAATCTTTTGGATCCAGTACCTCCCACAAGAATGAACATGTGGTAGACACTCAGTAACTTGGTTTTTAATTTATGAAGACCCAATATCCCTCTTTACCAATCAACTTCTCTTGAGATACATGAAGTATCCTGTGGAGGATAGGAAACCCTTCTGACATAACTTCTCTTAATATAACAAATTATATTAAGGTTCAAGTTTTTCCAGATGAAAGAAGGCACCCTAAAATTTTCTGGTAGGCATGACAGCCTGATAGCAGATGTGAAACAGCTTAGAGGTGGGGTGTGTGGAGAGATCAGGATCTCGGCTGACTGGTGAGTTACACTCTCAGTGAGGTCAGAAGTAACTCTTATAGGGTATGGGTGGTGCTCTTGCTGGTTGGGCTCACAGCTGCCCTTTCGGATATATTTTTTCAGCTGCAACAATGTGTCTTTTATACTGCACTCATTGGGCTTCTTCTCATTTTTTATGCCCTCATCATAACTCCCACCCTTTGCATGACCTCATTAAGGACCTGTGGTATCCATCCATCCACCACCCATCCCTCTCTCCCTGTCTTCATCCATCCATCCTATAGTGTTCACTGAAACCCTGCTGAGCCTCTGGATTCTCCCTCTCTGTGACTGTGCCAGATCCAACAGCAACACGGGTGGGAAGACCTTCACAGACTCCCCACCCAGACCACTAGCCTACCCCCGCCCTCTCATGGCTCTAGTCCACACTTCCCACAATGCCAATTTAACTGCGTCACTTTCATATCCAAAAGCCTTCAAAAACCAAAGCCCAAACCCTTAGCTCAGCATTCCAGCACATAACTGAACTCAACCTGGCTTTTAGGTTTCTATCTGAATTCCACCAAAAGTATCTCTGGAGTGAAACACTTGTTTAGCTGGTTCTGGAGCTTCTAGAAGCTCTGTTGCTAACATAGGGGGAACAAAAGGCACAGATGGCAGAATGAAGAGATGGAGAGCATGAAACTCCCAGTGGCATCACTTAAGACCCGAGATTTGACCTCAGGTAAGTGTATATCTGGCCTCATTGGCTATAACATCCTCTCCATCTTATTTCTCCCTTCACAATCAAAAGATTGCTAATATGTGCATTAACTCCTAACTCCTTCTAGACTCTGACTCCCTCAAAGCCCTTTAGGACATGGCAATGGCTCTTACCTATAACACTCTGGCCTGTATCCCTCATATAAGCCTTGCCAGACACTGTCTCATGGCAGCTGTTTATGGGCCTCCATATTCCACAGAGGGACTCTGACTATTACCAGACGCTATCAGTCATTCTCCATCCATCCCAACTTAGTAAAAAAAAAAAAAAAAAATACCTGGGGCAGCTGCGAGAACTAGGAGGAGGAGGAGGGGCTACTCAGGCATTCTAGGCCAGTGACCGGAGTGCCTTTCAAAGACCACAACAGCTGGGATCTGGGCAGCTCCCAGCATCTACTCTGGTAGAGCTATCAGCCCACAGGGTCCTCTCGAGGGAGGAGGGGAAAGAAGAGCTTGTAGGAGGGGGAGGAAGAGAGAAAGGAGAGGTGAAAGTCAGAGGAGAAAGCCACACTCTCACAAAGGCAGTAACTGTCTGATGGGCAGAACCCAAGAAATGAGGCATAGGACATGCAGACCAGGAGCATGAGCCACGGGCCAGCTGGAAATGGTGCCACAGACGCATGCTCTGCTCCCTCTGCCCACTGGGCCCTATGCTGCATTCAACTTCAAGTGGTTTCCAAGACAAGAGAACAATGAACAGATGGCAGAATGAAGAGATGGGAAGCATGGAATTCCCAGTGGCATCACTTAAGACCTGAGATTTGACCTCAGGTTAACTTGTCTGTCAACAAGTTCTAGAGGGCCCAACCCACAGAGGGCAGGTTCAGCAGGGGAGCTCCACCAGCAGTGTCTGCTCTGCATTTCTCAGCCTGCCCTCCTGCAGAGGCCGAGAAGCTCATAGCTGTTGAAGGCCCAGGTGACTTGACACAGACAGCACAGATCACTTTATAAACCCAACTCTGGACTCCAGAGAGAAACACTGCTTGCATCTATCTCTTGGATCAGCCCCAACAGTGCCACCAGAGCCCATCCTAAGACAGAAAATCACACTGTGTGCAATATGAACAAGATGCACTGGATCTGAGTTACAGGTGGCTAAGCCCTGCCACTCCATTAGTTTAGCAAGGGATCAGAATGCTGTTTCCTGAGGGCTGGCCATGAGCTCCAGGCTACAGAAAAGGGAGGATAGGAAAGATCAGAACCCATTCACCGAGCCCCAGCAGCTCCACTTATAGATGTCCATTCTAATTTCAGGGGGGCAGGAGTGTTTGCTTGCAATTAAGTTTATGGGTACAATTTAAATACACATAATGATCAAATTTATCATAGGGAATTTGTACCTGTATGTGACATGTCTTAGTTCCTCTTTTTTTTCCCATTCCCCTGCCCTTCTTTCAACCTCTCTTTGCCTCCTTATTTATAAACCTTTGTTTCCCTTTTATAACGTTCTCATTTTCTCTTCTTCCTTCCTACCACCCCATTCCCATTTCCTTCCATTTTAACCATTTTTAAATAGATGCCCAGTGCCGGGCTGCAACACTTCCACGCACCCAACTCTTCACATGCTGTACCCCTGCTATAATTCATCCACACTCCTCACTTCCTCTGCTCCCTAGTAGAAGAGTCGGGAATCTGGCCAGTTCGTGTCATTAGCACAACACTTTCCCTGTTCATCCGTGTTGTAGTGTGTGCAGAAATGACTTCTTTTTGAAAGATGTATTAGATTTCATTGTTGTATACATCACATTTGTTTATCCATCTGCCCATGAACAAATGGGTCACGCTCACCTGTAGGGTACTGCGACTAACACTGCTATGAATATAGCTCCCGATATCTGTTCTTTTCCTTGCCCTCCAACCTCCATTGGGGTTGCTGGATCATCTGACCATACTAGCTTGGTTTTCAAAGGACCGCTGACTTTTCACAGGACTACAGCATTTTATACTCGCACTAGCAGTGTACAGGGTTCCAACGTTTCCGCGCTCTCACTGACACTCACTATTGCTGCCTATTTGTAACCGTAGTCATCCCAGTGGGTGAGCTTTAGAAAAATTCTTTGCTGCTAAGGTCTGGAAACCATTGCTCTAAAACACTGAATAGTTCCTGTTCTCTTCCCAAACCTCTTTCTGTTCTCACCACCCTGTCCATAGTCCCAGGCTGTCCCAGGTTGAGCAAGATGTTTCATCCCACCCTCCATCCTCCACCCTGTGGGAACACTCAGGCTGCTCAACACCCTTCAGGCAAGGGTCCAGCATGCCTGCCTCCTGCTCTTGAGGCCATGCATGGCAGATTCCAAAGCTACACATGCGCACAAAACTAGAGGGCTCGCCAGGCAGCTAATTCTTGATGGGTACAGAAGTAGCCTGCTGTGAGCCCACAGCAGGAGAGAGTAGGCATCTGACACTCAAGGTTATCTCCTCTTCCCAGCTGAGGACCTCCAGAACAGATATCCAGTCACCTCAATAGCCAAGGCAACAAGAGGACACAAAAAGAAGAGTTGAAGGCCAAGGAGATAGCTCAGCGGTCTAAGCACCTGCCTGGCAAGCTTAAGGACCCAGACTGGTCCCCAAGACCACATGTCATGCTGGCCCTTACCAAGCTGGCCACTGAAATTGGACATGGTGACACACTCCTCTAATCCCAGAGCTGGGGATGCTGAGACAGGAGGATCACTCTGAGTCTGAGCTGCCTAGTGAGACCCTACACCACATAAATAAAGCCTTTTTTAACCTAAAAAAAAAAAAAAAACTGTTCAGCAAGTAAATCTTTTGTTCAAAGCCACTCCATGGGGCTGACCAAATAGCTTAGGCAGACACAGGGGGAGGGGTGAGCAGTTCATTCCCCGGCCTGCTATGTCAGATTCACCCCCAAAGTGTGCTAAGATGACAATTGAGAATAAATGTAGTGGCACAAGCCTATAATCCTAGCACTTGTGAGCCTGAAAAACAGGGAGGATCACTATGAATCCTATCTGTGTAGTGAGATCCTATAGATCCTGTACTACAGGCACAAAAAAAAAAAAGCCTCCATGCTGCAAGATATCTGACATAAGGACTGATGAAAGGCTGAAATTTGGCTTATGCTTAAAGAGTTCACACTTGAAAACCTGAAGCTTTTGAACATGTGAACATCTACCTTCTAGAGTAAAACTGACTTTGCAGGTAAGGGTAAGTTAAGGATGCTAAGGTAGGTAGGAAATTCAATGGATCATCCAGATGAGCCCAATGTGATCACAAAGGTTCTTACAAGAAAGAGACAAAGATCAGAGAAGCAGGGACTCTGACTGAAGGAATAGATAATGCAGCGATGCATCCACAAGCCAAGGAACGAGGACAACCTCCAGCAACTGGGTAAGCAAGGAATACCTTCTGGAAACTCCAGAAGGAGCCAACCTTGCTGCCACTCTTATTCTAGCTCTGTGGGATTCATTTCAGATTTCTGGCATTCAGGCCCTTAGGAAAATGAATGAATGTTATTTTAAGCCATGTATGCATGGCAACTTGTTTTTATTTTCGTTTTTTTAATGTATTTTAGTACAGGGTCCCTAGGGTCTTACTACACAGATCAGACTCATAGTGATCCTCCCATTTTCAGCTTCCCAAGTGCTGGAATTAAAGGCACATGCCCCCATGCCCAGTTTCAGTTCCCTTCTCAGCACTCCCTGGGGGCGGGGCCAGCACAGCACACCAGGGATTGAACCCTGGTCACTACGCCTGCCTAAGCAGCTACATTAGTCCCCTGACTATCTGGATGACACAGTAACTTGTTTTTAAAAGAGCAGTAGTAAGCCAGGCATGGTGGCGCATGCCTGTAATCCCAGCACTTGAGAGGCTGAAGCAGGAGGATCAGTGCGAGTTCGAGACCAGCCTGGGCTACAAAAGGAAGCTCAAGGCCAGCCATAACTGCACAGTGAGACCCTGTCTAAAAAAAAAGAGAAAGAAAGAAAGAAAGAAAGAAAGAAAGAAAGAAAGAAAGAAAGAAAGAAAAGAGCAGTAGTAAACTATTACAAGACCTCTCTGGGTCTGTTTCCTCATTCGTAAAATGAAGGGCTTTCAATGAATACTTCCTTCCTGTCATTATGGCTATAACATGATTTTCATGACATGAACGCTTTGAGCTTCTTTTCTAATGTCTTTGGTAAGAACTAATTGAGTGCTCACTGTGTACAAGACATTATTGTAAGTCCCTTAAACAAGGTTGTGGGCCAGGGAGTTAGCTCAGTAGAATAAGTGCTTGCCTGGCCTGGCAAGCTCAAGGGCCTGAGTTCAATCCCTGGTTTTGAAAAAAAAAAACAAGGTTGTAAGCAAGGTTCCCACTAGCAACACTTCACAAATTGAGAAGGAAATCAATGCCCAGAGAAATAATCATTTGCCCAAGTTCACACAGTTGTAAGTGCAGAGTTAGGATTTTAATCCACAGATTCTATCCCTGTAGAACTTTTTATTTTAACCATGAAAACAAGGCCACTACAGGTGTCCTGGTTACAAAGAAGAAGGTCCAGGTCCTACCCAAAATGACCTAGCCGGACTGTGCAAAATCCAAATCTTCTAAAGTCATAACTTTCCCTGACATTGAACCTGATGATGCAACTCCCGAAGCACATGTGAAGAGAGAATAAAAGCTCTATAGATCCAGCCGCCTTTTCAGCGCTAGAAACAGCTCTTTCTTGGACACCTTTTGCTTTCCCTCCTGTTAAGGCTTGTATCTAAACGTCCCCTTAAAACATCATGTACCCAAAGGTGGGTACATTTTCAGAGATGGCTGGATCTAGAGCCCATGATACTGGAATGAAGGGTGTGTGATACTAAATTAATACACTAATTAGAATTAGTATCATTGTGGCTGTGGATAATGGAAAGATCACCTGGGTGTGGGTGACACTACTCAAAAGGCTTGTATCTTGGCTGGGATAAAAGGAAAAAGGAGATTTTTCTTTGCTGCTGCTTGCTGCTTTTACTGCCTTCTTCCTACCAGGCCATGAACTTTTTCCCTTCTGTAATGACTTGTACCATGCCACCTGCATTGGAGCCAGCCAACAATGGACTGAAACTCCTACAAACTGTAAGCCAAAATAAACCTTTCTTCCTTAATTTGTGGTGTCTAGTACTTTATCTCCTCTACTCTATAAGGGAGTAAGTTAACCACATTGGTATGTTTCCTCCTTCCCCTCCTAACCTCTGCAACTCAGCCTTGGCTTTGCCCCTGCAAGTCACTAGCAATTCAAAAAATGGTTTCTGAGAAAACAGGCTTTCTGGCATGATGGATGTGTACATTCCCATCTCCTCTATGCGTGTTTTACTTTTCACAGGAGGTAAAAAAATTTATTGGTGTTAGTATATTTATGAGTTTAAATAAAAACAGATACATCTCTTTCACTGTAGTTATTATGCTCAGTTTTATGCAATGCAAGTGCTTCAAATAAAAATAGATTGATCAGAGTGAGTGTGCATCAGTTCCAATAATGATGTGGCTCGTTTCCACAGCTTGTGTATTTTAGTTAATGCTCCCCAGTCTAGCAGAGGGGAATCTGCACTGCTTTGTGCAGTTTTAGGGTCCACTTTCTACCTAAATGCTCCAGGTAAGTGTGAATGTTTATTCATGTCATGAAATGTACCTGGCAAGCAAAGTCTGGCCTTCACAGGAGAGGCTGGAGCATGGCTGTCAGGGTGAGCCAGACTGCATAAAAAGCAGAAGCCTTTCAGTATGCAAGCCCAGCAGCCACCCACCAAGTGCATAAGCAGCACCTACTACATCCTTATCGTGCTGGCCAGAACTAACCCACAACTAAAGTCATAACTGCAGAGATCCCTGAACTCAGCCTGTGACTTTCTAACTTTATGATAGCGTGAAAGCAATCCACACTCAGTAGAACCCATCCACTGAATTTTCATCTTTTTTCAGGCTCACTAGATTCAGGAGGATATTCTTTCATGAGCACAGAGGCAAGAAGCCACAGCTCTCATCCAGCCAAGTGGCCATGAAGGGAAGTAATGCTTCACAGTTCACAGTGTTACTAAACTTTGATGCTCAACAGTTAGGAAGTCTGAGATGCACTTGTTATGTAGGACATTTCCAACTTAACTCCACTGTCAGTCAGCGAGCATAAATACTTAGTGAGGCTTAGCTCTTGAATGCCTCATGTTAAGCAGAGCATCTCTGTTCTGGCTGTTACTGGTTCTCCAGTGAGGTTAAACTCCAGGGCCTCACCTTTGTCTATCTTTGTTCAAATACCAGAACCGCCATTTTAAAAAGAAGCAAACATCTATGGAGCATTAACTGTGCTTTAGGTGCTGAGACTACAGCATTGAAAAAGGCTCCACCTTCTAAAAGTCTACGTTCTAAGGCAGGAGATGTTTGCCTCTAAGACAGCAGTGCCTCTTGAACCTCAGACTCTTCATCAGGAACATGGAAATGTCAGACATGTTTCATGAGACTGTTAGGAAAATTAAATGAGAAAACATGTCTAATGGAGTTGGCCCTCAGTAAATGCTCAATGCCAGCTACTGTCATCATCAGTGTCTGGATACACATTGGACACCACACAAGTGCCAGTTTACGTCAGCCTCACCTCTTGTCTCAGCCACAGCCATGGCCTAATGCAGTCTGAGAGCCTGATAGTCTCAGGTCCACATCCAGGAACCCTCACCCCCACCACAGGCATGTCTATTCATGTCAAGCAGAAAGCCTTTTGTCTTTACACCTGTGCAGCTATGGTGGGGTTAGCCTAATAGGAAGTTGTGGTAGAACTGTACTCTTCAAAAGGATGTCTTGAAGTCCTACCCATGAAATCTATTATATCAGTACATTTTCTGCCACTTTATATGAATACCACAAAGGAAAAACTTATAAAGAACAGTGGTAGTGTGGTACCATTGTCTGGTGAGATACTGTGATGTCATAACATGGAGAGGATGTGACATGGTGAGAGGGGCAGATACAGGAAACAGAAGCCACTATGGATTCATGAATGGATTGTTCTATTCCAGGTTGTACTTCCCAGACGTGCAGAACTTGGACATGGCCACGTCTACGCTGATATGACCACCTTGTCTGAGTAGCTGGCCTTCCTGATGGCAGTCTTCAGCAACTCTTAGGGCTTCCTTATTCTCTAGGATGTTGGGTGCATAATCACCCTCATCGCCCATGTTGGTGGCATCCTTGCCATACTCCTCCTTGATGATGTTCTGAAGGACCTTGGCCCTTAGGTGCATGGCTTCCTTGAAGCTGGCTGAGCCCATAGGCAGGATCTTGCATTTCTACATGGTAGCTTGTTGCTGGCGAATGAGCCACCATTGATCTCGTTGAAGGCAGGGACCCGCAAGATGGATGGCTTCAGTGTTGCCCACTAGGTCCATGATGTGGCAGCACATGGGCACCCCCTTCTCCATGGCACCAGCCTTGAACACTGAGAGACACTCCCAGTGTGGCATCTGCCCTCAAATTTGGATTTATTCTCTGCCATGTCCATCTCAAACATCACATTGTTGATCTTCTGCTCCACAACATTTAGCTTTTTGCTAACCGGGGAAGGTGCAATAGTTTTATTTGTGTGTGCAACAGCCTTCGACATACCCTTGCCTAGGTTGTGGGCCTTGTCATTGTCAAGCAGCTCCAGGGCCTTGTAGATACCACTAGAGGCCCTGCTAGGCACAGAAGTTTGGAAGAGACCTTCGGAGGTACAGAGGTCAACTTCAACAGTAGGGTTCCCTTAAAAGTCAAAGATCTCTCTGGTGTGCACCTCAAGAAGACATGTTGGATTTCTGGCTACCAGATCCCTGATTCCCAGGGACCTGTGGCATACATACCAGAGTTTCACCACCACTGTTGTAAGACATCGGGAAGCTTTGTAAAACATATCCAGAGCCACCTGTCCAAAGTGGGTGAGACAAGCATCTTTGCATCCAGTCCTATATCTCCTGTGGGTTGGTTTCCTGTGGCTGCCACACCAAGTTACCACAAACTGGGGGGCTTTAACCAATAGAAATTTATCCTTTGAGGTCCTGAAGCCTAGAAGTCTCCAGGACTTCTCCAGATGAAATAATAGATGAACTGTTCAGATGGGAAGATGAACTAGAGAGGGAGGAGGGGGGAATAAGGAAGGAGGAAAAGGACAAAAGAAGGAAAAATAGAAACAAAGCTTTTGTAAATAAGGATGGGAAGAAGGACTGAAGGAAAGGTAGGGGAATGGGGAAGAAAGAATCAAGATACGTCATGTATAGGTACAAATTCCCCGAGATGAATGTTATCATTATGTATATCTAAAATGTACCAATTGGCTGGGCGTGGTGGTGCATGCCTGTAATCCCAGCACTCGGGAGGCTGAGGCAGGAGGACTGGTGCGAGTTCGAGACCAGCCTGGGCTACAAAAATGAGCTCAAGGACAGTGAGCCAAGCATAGAGAACTGAGTTGAGCGAGCCTCGCCTGCCCCTTGGGCTCACACTAGAACTCCAGGTCCTTCAGGGGAGACTGATTAGTGTCTCTTCTATAAAACTATTAAGTAGTCTTAGCTCATTTCGTGCTGCTGTGGTAGAATACCTGAGTGTAGGTAGGTAATTTATAAAGAAATCTACTTCTCACAGCTCTGGGGATTGGGAAGTCCAATATTAAGATGTTGGCACCCGGTGAAGGGGTTCTTGCTGTTCATCTCAGGGTGGAGGGCAGAAGGGCAAGAGAAATACAGGTGGAACTCACAAGCTGCAAGGCTTTTTATAACCCACACCAATCCATTCTTGAGGCTGGAGCCCTCTTGACACAAACACTCCCACTAGGCCCCACCTCCTAGCATTGCTGCACTGGGGATTGGGTTTCCAACACATGCTTGTGGGGGACACAAGCCATAATACAGTTGTTATTAGACTTTCCCAAACCTGCCTATCTGGCAGTAGGTAAGCCAGGGCTCCAGCCCAGAGTGTAGGTCATTGAGGCCCAAAAGTCTTGTTTGTGAACAAGGGTGTTGGCGCCTACAGATACTTGGTTAAACTGCAGAATGTGCAGGAACCAGCTGAGTCAAAATCCAAAGATGAACAAGACTCCCCTCACCCCAGGTAAAGTTTGAGGAATTCTGATCTGGACCTCTTTCTTCAATTACAATTCCCAATTCTAAGTCATGATTAGAAAACCCTAGAGAAAGTTTTCAAAATAAAGATTGCTAAGCACCACTTCAAAATTAAATATTTAACAGTTTGTAGGGCTTGTGGGGTCCAGGCAATTGTACTGTCATTTTAAATTCTTTGGTTGTAGTGGCTCTCTAGGACTGGGAACAGCCACCCAATAGAGGGCAGTTCTTGTCTCCCAATATCCTCATCCCAATCAGCACCACAGCTATCTCAGGAATCTCAGACCAGGACGCAGGGACCATGGGAAATCATCTGGAAAACCCAATAAACTTAAAGAGTTTGGTCCCATCACTGAAGTTAGATTCACAAGGTCTGCATGGAACCATCCTACAACCTGAGGAAGCCCAGGTACTCTTACAGGGAGAGGTACCACCTTTCCACCTAACAAATGTATTAGAGGTCATCTGCAACCCACACTGAATATAAATGCATCACTAGGGGATACTAAACTGACTTTTGGTTGACATACGGGAAGTTATATTTTCTAGACATTTATTTAAGCTTTTAATAACTCTCATTTTACAATTTTCTTTTTTAATCTTTAAGAAAATAAAAATACTTAAAAACAAGAAAAATACAGAATTTCACTAGGAAAATAATAGAAATGCAACAACACGTATTATATTACATAATGTTGCTTGCAGTTAGCTGTTTAGATTGCCAGATATAAACATGCAAACTTAATTTTTAAAAGTTATAAGAAATATGGCAGTCCAAGATAACAGTGGCCTTGGACTGTGCTTCTCTCCGGTGCTGGAGTACTGGCACTGGCTGTGGTTGCAGGCTGAGCCGAACGCAGGGGCCTCCTGATTACTGCAACTTTGTGGAGTCAAGTGATGAGCCCCAGTTTGTGGAATGCCCACCATGCCCCACCAGGATCCCAAAGCCACGAAAGCATGAACATTACCCCACTCCTAATGGGTGGCAACCTCCTAGAGTTCCCCCACCCAACCTGCCCTAGAGAGTCTGGTACTCCCAAATGCAAAACATCCCTATCTCCAAAGGTCTTGCACATGGCAACCGCCGGATGACTGTGATCCAGAAAGTAGAGGGAGCTATCCGGGCCCTACAGAATGATGTGGAAGATTTTTTGAGCCCACTGTTGGGGAAGACACCTGTCCCTCAGGTTAATGAGGTGACAGGTACCTTGTGGATCAAGGGCTACTTTGATGAGCAACTGAAAGCCTGGCTCGAGAAGGGGCTTCTGAGGTCTCCTGAGCAGCCTGTGTGGACAGACTCAAGCCTGGGAACCTTGGGAAGAAGTGCGCATTAGAGTGCTGGGAATGATACAACCAGGGTTCCGGGGTTGGGCATAGCAGAAAGCAAGGGCTAAAGGTTTTATTTATTTGTTTGTTTGTTTGTTTGTTTGTTTGTTTTTATGGGACTAGGCTCAAACTCATGACCTTGTACTTGCCAGGCAGGCACTTCTGCCACTGAGCCATCTCCCCAGCCCCAAGAGCTAAAGGTTTTAGAGTCAGACCTTGCTTGTGTAAAGGGGAAATCGGCTCCAATGCATGGGTCCATATATCATGAGGAGAGCTGTACAGCATGGAAGACCTGCCAGGAACAGCCAAGGTAGTAGGAGCCATTGCTGTTCTCCCTGTCACTATGGCTTGCATTGGGGGGCTCCTTGGGCTTAACTATTCTGATTTTAGGGAATCGTCTGGTAGAAGCAATAGCCCAGGCTGGTTAGGGGAGCGTTTTTGGGGAAGATTTATTCCTGCTGGCTACTGGGAATGCTCCTGAGCCCTTGCTCTAGGCCAGACCTGCTTGGTGGAGAACGTAAAACATGGATGGGTCTAAGTGCCAAGTGCAGTGTACCAGGGCACAGAGTGCCATGGTGACAGCCCCATGGAGATGGAAGTAACCTTTTGTGGACCTGGGTGCTGTTCAAGCCAGGCTTAGGCCTCATTGGGTGGGACTCTAGCTTTAGGAGTTATTCAGTTAGTTCCAGTCGGCCTGCCACAAGGGGTACCTGGGAGCTTCTCACAGCCCTGGCACTGGGCCTTTGTAACTTGCTATCCTGGAGTAGAGGCAGGACAGAGATGTGCAGCCAGGAAGACAGGTTTGCCTTTGACTGAAGCCATCCCATCCAAGTAGCCTTCACTCTTAGCCAGTCCTGGAGTCACAAGAGCCAAAGACCTCACTCAACTGTCAACCTGGCTAAGATGGCGTTCAGATCCTGGCTGCCCTATTTGCTCTGACACAGATGGGATGCTAAGCCTCTCTGAGGCTGCTTCTCAATATGTAAAATGGATGTGTCTTCCTACCTGTGTAATAAATAAAGAGTCCTCACTCCTGGAGGTTTCAGCTCATTCTCAAACCCACAGCCTTTGCCAGGAAGAGGAGCTGGACCCCAATCCGATGCAAGTCCACCAATTGTTAATGCAAGTTTTTATTTGGCTATATATACAATTTAAGCTATTAAAATTTGTACAACATTTATAAATTTAAAAAAAGAAACTACAAAGGAGAAGAAAAAACTTTAAACATTAACTTCTCCTTCCAATAGACCAGCAGAAATCAGCAGTGCAATTATCCAAGATATCATATATATTATTTTTTCCCTTCCTTCTTTCTTTTCTCCTTTCCCTGATCCTAGTTGCTCCTTCCCTTTGAACAGATTCTTTCCCTTCCACAGTATCTATTGTACCTTTCAGATTCTATTCACTCTTTCAGGTACTTACACTAGCAAACAATATGATGTTTGCACATGCGGGTCTAATTTATTTCACATATGAGTAAGGTCTCTAGTTGTATTCATTTACCTATAAAAGCCTCAAGTTTATTTTTTATAGCTGAGTAATACTCCACTGGGTAAAAATATCACATTTTTTTCTTTCCATTCCTCAGTTTGGATTGTTTCTACAATTTAGTTATGACTAATTTGCTGCTATAAACACAAGATCATATATATCATTGTGGTATGATGTTTTCAGTTCTTTTGGAAAAACACCCAGGAGAAGAATAGCTGGCTTGAATGGGACCTCCAATCCTAGTTTCTTGAGGAATTTCACACTGATTTCCATAGTAGTTGTGCCAGTCTATACTTCCACCAACAGTGAAGAAACATTCCTTTTCCCCACAGCCCTGACAGCATGTTATTGGTTGACTTCTTCCTGGGGTGAGATGGAATCTCAGTGTTGATTTGATTTGCATTTATTAAATGTTTAATGATGTCGAACACTTTCTGATGTATTTATTTGCCATTGTATTTCTTCATTTGCGAAGTATATGTTCATCTCAGGTTTCCATTTTTGGAATGGGTTTTTTAATTTTAGGGATCTGACTTTTTAAATTTGCTATAGGTCCTAGGTAGAAGTCCTTTATCTGAGGGACAGTTGGAAAAATTTTTTTGCTATTTCGTCAGTTTTCTTTTTACTCTGTTGGTGATTTCTTTTGACATGCCAAAATTTTTCAAAAAGATGAGACCCAAGTTGTTGACTCTTTGAAGTACTTACCTTGAAGTTTGAATTTTTTTTCATGAACTCTCTAACCCCATGTCTTCAAGATTTCTACTTACTTACTCCTCCAGCAGATTTAGTGATTATGTATTAATATTTAAATCTTTAGTTCAGGGGCCCAGCAGGATGGCTCAGTGGTCTAAAGTGCCTGCTTAGGAAAGCTTGGGCGGCTGCAGGGACCGCAGTTTGATCCCCGGCACCACATGCTGCGCCAGCCCTGCCCTTAGGGCAAGCTGAGCCGGCCATAAAAATAAACAAATAAATAAATAAATAAATCTTTAGTTCATTTTGACTTTAATTTAGTGCATGGTGTTAAACATGAGTCTGATTTTAGTCTTTGGCAAGTGGAAAGCCAGTTTTTCCAGCACCATTAAATAGACTACCTTCCTTCCAGTGAATTTGTCTGATCCCTTTGTCAAATTCAGGTGGCTAAATGTGTTTGTAATTGTGTCTGTGCCTTCCAATCTGTTCCACTGATCCTCAGATCTTTTTTTTTTTTTTGTACCATGCTATTTTTATCATGGTAGCTTTATAGTATAATTTCAAAACAGGGATTGCGATGCTTCCTGCCTTTGCTTGGTTGCCCAGGGTTGCTTTTAATAATCTGAGTCTCTTCTGGTTCCTGATGAATTTCAGGAATGTTGTCTTTAGATCTGTGAGATATACTAACAGTATTTTATACAATCAGAATTGCATTGAATCTGTACAACAATTTCGGGAGTATGGACATTTTCACAATATTGTTTCTTCCTATCCAGGAGCAAGGAAGCTCTTTCCATTTTCTCAAATCCTCCTTGGTCTCTTTCTTTAGAGTACTGTTATCTTCACTGCATAAATATTTTGCTTCCTTTGTTAGACTGATTCTTAAGTATTTCGTTTTTTGGATGTTACTGTGAAAGGCATGGTTTCCTAATTTCTCTCTGGGTGTATTCATTGTTTGTGTGCAGAAATACTATGGATTTTTGAATGTTGACTTTGTATCCTGCTATGCCACTGAATTTGGTTATTAAATCTGCAAGTCTCTTGGTTGAGTTTTGGGCGTCTTCTATGTAGAGTATTATGCCATCTGTGGATAATGACTGTTTCACTTTTTTTCTTTCCAACCATCATTCTTTTTATTTCTCTCTCTTGTCTAATTGCTGAGGCCCATGCTTTATAGAACTATACTGAATAGAAGTGGTGACAGTGGACATCCTTGTCTTGTTCCTGATTTTAAAGTGAAGACTTTCAGTTTCGTTTTGTTTTGTTTCATTTAGTATGATGTGGGCTATTGGTTTGTCATAGATGCCTTGCATCAGGTTTAAGTAAAGACCATCTATTCCAATTTTATGTAGGGTTTTTTATCATTAATGAGTGTTGGACTTCATCAATAACTTTTTTAGCATCTATTGAGATGATTATGTGATTTTTGTCTTTGGATCTGTTGATGTGATACATTTATTGATCTGCATATATTGGACGACTCCCACTTAGTCATGATGTGTAATCTTCTTGATGATTTGCTGCATTCTATTGGCTAGTATTTTATTGAAGATTTTTGCATCTGTATTCACTAGAGAGACTGGCATATAGTTCTCTCTCTTCATTGGGTCCTTTTCTGGTTTTGGTTTTGGTATCAGAGTAGCTCTTGCCTCCTGGAATGACTTTGGGAGAATTGCTTCCCTCAAAATTTCATTGCAGAGTTTGAGAAGAATTGGAATTATAGCTACTATAAGTTTCTTATAGAATTCATCTGTGAATCCATCAGTACCTAGGCTTTTCACTGTTCGTAGAGTTTTTTTTTTTTTTATTTCATTTCTATTGGGTTATGTAGAATCTTTATATCTTCTTAATTCAGCTATGGTAATTCATATGCGTGTAGGAATCTGTTCATTTCTTTTGTGTTTTCCATCCTGTGAGTAGCTCAAACAATTTCCCTTTTTTGTATAGTGCGGCCAGTGTTTTACTTTTGCCCCCAGGAAAATGCTTCTTTTGGACCCTCAGGAGCTAGCCTAGAAGCTTTTCCACCTAGTGTTAATTACTGAAGCACAGAATGGATAAGAGGGTGGTGGTCCCAAAGAGTGCCAATACTTTGTATTTTTGTAAGATCTCCTTGATGACCCTGGTGAGGCGGTCCTAGCACCCTATTTTGAGAACTACTGGACTAAAGAGAGAGGTGACAGTGGGTCTTTGGCCATGCCTGAAGTGGGACTGCTCCTGGGATTAGTGGTCATGTGGGCTGGGAGGAAGAGGAAAGTCTGGAGCCTTGCTGATCATCAAGAAAACCAAGAGACTCCACAGAAGCACCCAATCCGAGGAGACTCCCCATGAGGATAGGTGACTCTAGAGAAGGTATGTCTAACATGCTACAGGTACGGTTCAGAGTCTGCCCCCAGATCACAACTGAGCTTCACACCAAGAAAAAAACACCTTAATTTGAAAGGGTCAGAACAGCAATACAAAGTTCATAAGCAAAGTTCATAAGGAAGTGGGGTGAGTTAGGAAGTAAGCGGTACATGATCCTGTGGCCAGGCAGTCTCCCTGCATGAGCCCAGGGACCTGGGATTAGTGGAGATCTTGTTGACATGAATGCCATAGCCTCTTTGTGAAAGGTCTAGGTACCTTCCTGATCTATCTCACAATCATAAGAAACCCAGAGCCAGGAGGAGGGATGAACCCAAACCGGGTATTAGATGTGTGCTCAGCCATTCTTCTGGGAAAACAAGTCAAGCCTGAGGGGAGGGATGCAATCAAAGAGAAGTAGAAAGCGACATCTTAAAAGAAAATCTGAGACCCAGGCAGATGCAGAACTCTCTTCCCGCGAGAGTGTGATCCCAAAAACATTTTAAAATGAATTCTCCACCTTCATTCTCCATACTTCCCTACCACCATAGACACAGGGAGCAGGATGGTGGCTCAGTCTTCAGAGAAGGGACAGATGGGTCTGGCAAGAGATAGTAGAAAGGATGGTGATGTCCACTAGGAAACCACGGGAGATCCTGGGAGGGAAAATGCCCAGCAGGTCCTGGGAATCCAGAGCAATAGCCACAGAGCCCAGAGCCTGCTGTCCAGCCCTGACATTCCCACTCAAGACCCCTGACTCCCAGGCACCCTAGAGCTCGAGAACAGAGGAACCTCAGGGGATTGAGATTCTAGACAAAATCAAGTCTGACTCCAGGGAAACAGGTATTTGTCATCGATGTGACCTGTTAAGACCCACATGCGGACAAGAGCTGGGAAGTAGGAACACAAAGTGGGGATGGCCAGATGGCCAGTTCACCCAGGCAGATTGAAGGCCTTCATCCTTCCCAGAATGGTGGATACCTGGAGCTCAATCCCAGCATCTACAGATAAGAACAAAACTAAGAAAACGAAAGCCACAGCACTCACTCCATGGACAGTCACACACCCTGGCTTGGTGATTTATATGCCTTAATTAAGCTAATTCTTCCCATACTTCCAAAGACAAATATTATCTTCATTCTCAGTTGGTTTGTTTGTTTGGAAGTGGAGTTGGTTTGGGTTTGCTGTGCTTTGCTTTGCTTTGGTTTTTTAAACAGAATCTTGTTATGTAGTCTACCTCAGAATCACTATGTATTCAAGGATAGGCTCAAATTCATGGAGATCCCCCTGCTTCAGTCTCCCAGTGCTGGGATTACAGGCCTGCACCACCATGCCCAACGTCATGCTCATCTTCTTTTCTTGGTGTGAGGCACAACTGAAGTTTCACTCTTAGCTGAAGATCACAATGAAGCTTAAATTTGAGCCCACTCTGTCTTACCCTTACCCATGCTGTCCATGTAAACATAGCAGTACTACTAGCCAAGGTGAGAGACGTGGGACCTCCTCTAAAGACCTGGGCTCTGCGGTTCCAAACAACAAGTTTCAGAAAGCCTTCATATCAAGGAAGCAGGAGAAAACCACCCTGTTACTCTTCCAGTGTTGTGTGACACAAGTACATTCAGCTGCTGGGCTCAAAGACTCATGCCTACCCCTCTCTGCTCATGTCCTGCTTCAGAGACCAAGTAACCTGAACATACAATGGGTTCATGCCAGCTGCACAGAGGGGAACAGGTGGTGCTCCAGTGATACCAGATTCCCAACTTCTATCCACTTACACACACCCAGTGGCCCTGCCTTTGAGCTCTGCAGTCACTCTGGCTCCAAGACCACAGGACTCTGCAGCCATGGGAGCAGATGTTCCCCTTGCACATGGCTAGACTTGGAGCCCAGCAGTGATGGACAAGCATCATTGCCCAGAGTGGATGGATGGGCAGCTGCAGAAAAAAGGAGGAGGCCTAGCTCCCATCACAGCTCATCTCCGCAAGCAGAACACTTGTCACGTCCCTAGGCTGAGAGAGCACGGACACCTCAGATGCCACTGTGTGTCCAGCCTAGCCCCTCCCCGCCATTGCTGCTGGGCTCAGCACCCAGGCCCAGATGCCTAGGAAACAAAGGGTGCCACATTACCGTGTGCTACAACTCACCAACAGCTTTCCACACCTATTCTGCTGTGACAAAATGACCTTCTGTTACTGCAGTGTCGTTACTGCAGTGTCATTACTGCTATATGGATTTACAATCACTGTCCAAGAAAGACCCAAGTGTGTTACAGAAAAGGTCACAGAGAACAACCAGCCAGGGGATGCTGTGGCAGCCCCTGGTTAAAAGACTAGAATTGAGGTTTCTTTTCTCTCTTTCTATCAGTACTTTATTTTCCTTGCTCTACTTCTAAGTTGTAGTTTTTCAGACCCACCTGGCACACTGGGATCCTGGACCTCTTTTGTATATTGAGAATGAGGTCCTCCTTGAAAGTGATTCCTAATGACAACCCCTATATGCCATTGGTTACCCAGGGCCAGGGAACTACTAGGGCCTGCAGCAAGACTTCATCAGAAGGTAATAGAAGGATGCATGGGACAGTAGAGTCCCTGAGACCCACAGAAACAAGCTGACGTCGGTAGGGTCAGAAATCGGTGCATGGTAAAGCAAGCACATTTACAACTAACGCTGTGTGCTTTTTCTTTTCAATTTCCCCTTAGCGCTCAGATTTATCTTGACCTTCTGTATCTTTTGGCAGCACTTAAAAGGGGCCAAGAAAAAAGTTTTCCTTGTAATAAGGTCTAACATTTAAAGCAGAGAACAAACAGCACCCCCTAGAATCACTGTTTCTGTGACCAGGGCTATCGGGGTGTGGGGACCCCTCTTCCAAGGACAACTGAAACTCTGCAAGAGAGCACTGTGCAGTACACTAGCTTCCCTACCTGCCAGGTTTCCCTACCAATGCCAAAATGCTTGCTTTCGCTAAGGATTATTGAACTAGGGTGGTTTTAATAAACTACATGGTTTATTGACATGGGCATACATTACATGAGCTTCATTTGACCCAGTTGATGGATAATCTCACTTGGGGATTTTCCTCAGTCACCAAAAAGCAGGGCTCCCTCACTGGCCACCCAAGGGGCTGTCTCTGAGTGACACCTTTGGAGTGCTAGAGGTCAGAGACCACAAGCTACAGCCTATGGGCCAAACCCAGCCCGCCACCTATTCTGGTGAGTAAGGTTTTATTGGAGCATAGCCATATTTTTGCGTCACCTATGGTTGCTTGCATGTGGTGACAGCAGAGCTGCGTACTTGTCACAGATTGCACAGGTCATAAGTTTGCTCAGCCTTCTACAGAGCACATGTGAATGGCAACCCTTGAGTTGTGCAAAGAGCAGGGAAACTGTAAGTGGTAGTCACACAGGACAGAAACAGTTCTTGCATGAGTAAATCTAGCTCTGCAGCCCAGCGCTTCAGTCACCAGCTTCTGTGCCCTGCCCCAGGGCTACCAAAACACAGTAATCTAGCAGAGAGCTCAGAACTCTGGGTGGAGGTAGAGGCAGATAGACTTGAGAATCATAGCACAAGTTTTCTCTGATTAGCCTTCCTCATACTTAAAATAGTATACTAGAGTCTCTCTAGGAAGGATATTCTGAGAACCAACACCATAAGCCCTCAATAAATGGGAGCATCTAGTAGGTGCAATAGTGGTGCTATCGGCAATAAAACCATCTGAGGGGGATTAGTCAACAGTCAACTCCTAACACCCACTTGTTGAGTCAGCTTGGTTCTGGGCATGGAGGGCCACCTGAGGATTGTTGCCAACAGCATAAAAGGAAAACTGGAGGGGAAGAGGGTATGCTGTTGATTTTCCTGGAGAAGCTTGTCATGCTGACTATCCTGGACATTGTGGTCAGTGAAGATGGCTATGGTGTCTTTTGAGGGATCTCTGGTCTTTACTTTGAGAGTCACCTCCTGGCTGTAGTGCTCATCCCTGGACCTGCTAGTGCAGCTCCTTCACTACACTGGCATAGACTTCAGAGCTCCTACCACTGACCTTTGGGCTGTCCCAGAACACATTCATGAACAGACCCACATGAGACTTTGTTGAGGCTCTAGGCCTCCAGCTCAACTGGTGGAGGGCATTGCCACGGGCTCTAGGTCTTCAGCTGGATGTGTTCAGAACACTGTCACATGACCCAGTCCTTCTGGCATGTGGACAGATCACCCACATGCTTAGGCACTTAACTCTTTGGGTAAATAACATCATCCTATAAATTATATGCCCTATATTAAATTTTTTCCTCAGAAACCCTGATTACAACACCATCCTTGCCCACATCTTACTCAAAGCAGCTGTCCGATTCCCCCTCTAACAAGGACCTGGGAATCAGGGTGAGATCTTGCTATGGTTTATGTCTAGTTGTCCCCCCAAAACCTCATGCAATCATGGGGCAGGGACTTCTAGAGTTTGAGGCTTGACTGTTGATCCGCTGGGATTATGTGTTTTAGTACTGATGGGATTATGGGTCTGAGTACTGCTGGGAATTATAGGTGTGGCATGAGGCAGATAGTCTAAGGCAGAGCCTGATGTAATATAAAGAGAGACAGAGAGACAGACTTAGGTTATTGCTCTCTGCTCTCCATGTTGGTCAGTTGCCTCTGTCGCCATATTGTTGCTATTCCACCGCCATGAACTGCTGCTCTCTGCCATGTGCCACTCAGCCTTGGAGCTGGCCAAATATGGACTGAAACATCCGGTAACTGTGAGCTAAATAAACCTTTCCTTCCTTCATTTTGGGTGTTGGTATTTGTCCCAGCAACAATAGAAAAGTAACTAAGACAGACCCCAAAAAGGGCTTTGCTCATAGTCCACCACCTGGAAACCAAGGTGAGAGAGGGAGCTCCACTTATAGCAGGATGTTAATTCTCTGAAATTATTTCAATAAGAGATTTTTCTCACAGATATCAGCTTCCCTAGTTGAAGAGTGCATGCTCAAGACTAGAGAGAGAGAGAGAGAGGCTAAGGACCTCCAGATCACTGAATTAAGCCCTAATTTTTTAAATGAGCTATGTCATAGACTGAGCTGTGGGGTAAGGGGTAATCCAGGACACCCGAAGTCACAAGTGGGCAGCTCCTTCATCCTGCAGACTGAAACAGCACTGCTGAGGCAGACATCCCCATAAGAAGAGAGAGAGACTTCTACCTAAGAGGCAGGCAGAGAAGCAAATGGGATGGCAGGCAGGCCCTAGGGAGCCCTAATTAGAGAGCTCCAAAATATTTTTCCCTTCCACGAGATGTTTCACAGTTACCTACTTTTCTGAAAATCTTCGTCTCTTCAGTTCTGTCTTAATTTTTCTCAACTAGCTGCTAATGTATTTTAACTCCTGCTAATCTCCCTTGAAAGAAAAGAGAGAAGAGAAGAGAAGAGAAGAGAAGAGAGGAGAAGAGAAGAGAAGAGAAGAGAAGAGAAGAGAAGAGAAGAGAAGAGAAGAGAAGAGAAGAGAAGAGAAGAGAAGAGAAGAGAAGAGAAGAGAAGAGAAGAGAAGAGAAGAGAAGGGAAGAGAAGAGAAAAGTAAGTGACAAATCTGGGAATTGCTGTAGTCCCAGCAGAGGAACAGAGCTCTGTGATCTCCTATTTTCTCAGATCTGAGAAACAATTGTTAGCATCACCTCTGGTTTAATAACAGCTTCTGGGGAGGGACCACAGTCCCTAAGATATGACATACATGATTCAAATGCATTAAAATGTGTGTGGGGCTGAAGACGGAACATGGGTCTTTGAGGAGAAAATAAAAATGACAACAGCTTCCACAACCGCTGTTTTCTGGGAAGCTACTATGTGTTAGGCTCTCCATTGATCCACGCACCGTGGTACATTCCGTTATCCATTTTATGGATGGAAAATGTTAGGTCTTACTGGCAGTGGCAGCGGTGGCAAAGCACAGAAGCAGAAGTCGGGGGAGGGAAAGCCTTTATTAACTCTGAGGACAGGGGAGGATCGAGGGCAGGGAGATGAGCGCGTCCTCTGACTGGAGGCAGGCAGGATGAGACTCTGGACTTTCGCTAGGGTAGGAGTTTGAGGGGCAGGTGCAGTGACACACGAGGGACTGATTGGGGGCTCCCTTGTGTGGGATGGAAAGGTAGAGGGAAGTTCTACCCAGGGATGGAGTGAGAATTTAGCAGTTTGTACTCAGATCAGAACCTATCAGAAAAATGGACGCTCAGGAACCCTCAAGGACTAGAACAGCTGAATCCCAGTGTAACCGGAACCAGAAAGGCAAAGCTCCACAGCCTGCTCCCCGGAACAACGCCAAGGAAGGATACCACAGGTTGCATCAAAGACCTCAACCGGAAATCAAGTCTTAAAATGAGACAGCCTAGGAGACCTAGAAATGCCCAGTGCCCGGGGAGAAGGCTCCAGAGTCAGTGCTGGCTGGGCCTGTGAGGACCAGAGCCTTGCAGTCCCTCCGCTAAGTGCTCCAGAGCCTCCCTGTTCAATAAAATATTTACAAAACACACTTGCATGACCATTATTAAAACTAGGACGGAAACAGATTAGAGACAGCAAAGGCAAAGTAAGGCCATGCTGAGGAGGACATCACCTCTTTTCCTGAGGATCAAGATAACGGGCCGCACCCCAACACACACCACACTTGCAAGTGTAGCGCCCTCTGCAGCTCCCCGAGAGTCACTCGGCCTTCTCCAAGGCCACCACCCCACACTGTCCTCAGGAGCCAGTGAAAGTGGAGCCGGGAAGTCGCTTCAGTTGCTCCCCTAATTGCAGACATCAAGCAGGAAGCCAATCGATCCAGCCACAAGCAGGCAGAGAAGAGATCAATTCCAACCCCACCATTGTCCCCAGCTTTCATCTGTGTGGCTCAGAGACATTGACAGCGGATGGACGGGAAGCAACCGCGAGGCCGGTGCTCACGAGAGACGTAGGGTTGCCGGCTGAGAATGAAAACAGACCTAAGAGGTGTGTGCCGTGTGCGTGCACCAGTCCCACACGAGGAAAGTAAATATAACATACTATAAGCGCAGACTAATAAAGATTAAAAACAAATTTTTAAAAGACAGCCACCCCCTGAGTAATCAGAACAGAGTCCCAGAGACTTACCTTGTCCTCTAACAGCCTCCCTGACTGACCTGCCCCCCATTGTCCACAAAGAGGAGTAGGGAGCCCCTATAGGCTCTTCACCCCCTTCTTAGGTGTTCTTACCTCTACTTCTCAGAGTAGAAGTCCTCTGCCAATGTACAGTACAGCAAGTCACAGAGCTTAAGTCTTCCCGACTCCTGGGCCTCTTCCAGTTAAACAAGTACCCACTATACGGTTGCCCTATGCTGTGTGCTCGACAGTGAGCTTCGGAAGAACAGAAATGAATTACGTCAGTCCATGGCTCCACAAGTGCCCACACCTGTCTGCACATCTGGAATCACCTAAAGGGGATGTTATCCTCCAAAAAGGATTTCTGGCCTGTATTCTAGAACATTCTGCTTCTGTAAGTTTAGGGAGGGACTCAGGAAATCCGTAGATTTTAAAGATTTCCTAAGATGGACATGGCTATGTCAAGGGGGATTTTCTTTTTCTCATATTAAACATATTTTAAATAGGGTTGCCTAAGTGCCTTTTACCTTGAATGAAGGCCAGGGGTCCATAGTTATCAAATTAACAATTTCTAATTAAGTGAAAGGCTCTCCTGCTGATTCCAAAAGTGCAGCCATGATAGGGAACTTGACACTACCCAGCTGTCTCTGGCATTTCTGTGGCATTGATTCACATTAAGGAGGATGGCAGCAGAGCGGGAAGCAATGCCTCTGACGAGCTCATTCACAGAAGGGCTTAGCGGCCGAATACTATGCCTCTCTCCCACGGCACTGCCATTTTAAAATAGAACCTAGTGGGCAAAGTATCATTTATCCCGAAAGACTTAATCCCTGATGGTACAACACAGACGCCAGAGGAGCTTTTCAGAGGCAGGCGAGGCTTCTCAACTTCTTCAAATAACCTAACAGCTGCAGGCAAGAAAGACTGGGGCCTCAATGAGTTCCCAGAGACCTTGTTCGGAGCTGGGGAGGGAGTGATGAGAAGAGGAGGGGCCCGATGCATCATCACTGACCCAGGATGCTGTTGACCCCTCAGCTCTATCCAGTTGCAGAGAGGTGAGGCCTAGTGATTTATCGGCCAGCCACCCAGGGGCAGCTGGGCTGCACGGGTCAGCTAGCCAGCTCAGGGCTGCCTGAGCCACAACACTTACTCAGGGCTCGGGGTTCTCCACCCAGGGGCTCTCCACCGGAAGGACGCTGCAGGGAGAAGGGAGCAACCCCCAAGGAGGTCTAGGTTCTTACTGGCTGTGGAACAATTTTCTGCAAAGATGAGATTGCGTCTGCACCTGATTCAAGGCTGGGACCTAGTGACGGCAAAGCAGCAGCCAAGCACCCTGCTATGGGTGGGCCTGTGATCTGTTCTAGGAAGGGAGGACGAGTACAGAGGACAACTGTGAAGCCAGCTGAGGTGCACATGGGCAGGGCATGCTCCCCTACCTGACCAAGGCAAATAGCAACAGTCAGTCCAGATGTTAGCTCACCCCAGTACAGGGGTCCCAGGCTGGTACTTTCCTGACCACATTCGGTAGACTAACTCATTTAACCCCCAGAGCAAGAGCCGTGGTTTGAATGTGTCCTCAGAATCTCATGTGTTGGAACTTGGTCCCCAGCTGAGCAATGGAGCCTTTGGGAGGTGACTCTGCCTTCACGCCTGCATAGCCCGCTCATGGGTTAATGGGTTATCATGAAAGCGGCTTTGTTATTAAATCAAGCTCTCTGTGTGGCATGCTTACTCTGCCTCACAGGACGACCTTTGCTATGCTAGGGTGCAGCTTGGTCCCAACCAGATGCTGACCAGCTATCTGCCCCATGCTCTTGGACTTCATGGCCTCAAAAGCCAAATAAATCTCTATTCTTCACAAATCCCTCAGTCTCAGATAGGCATTTATAGCAATGAAAATGGACTAAGATGGCAACCCTAGAAGAGCATGTGTGGTACAAAGAAACCAATGCTCTGATTCCAGAGCATGGCGCACTGGTCAATGCCCACCTGACTTCCAGGGTGATGGGCCCCATTGTACTCTGTTGACTTAGAAACCAATTTCAAATTACCAATGTCATGTCACTATGTTCCCATAGAACTTGGAAAGACAGTGACAGGCAGTAGCACACCATCATACAGTTACTTCTGCCATGCAGATGCAATAGACTTAGTTTCAGAAGATGCGCCTAAAAGCCCACCACTCTGGGAGGCTGAAACAAGAGGGCCACTACCTCAAGCACTACCTGGGCAACTTAGCTACTTATAAATAGTCTCAAAATCTAAAAAGTTTGGAAGTGCAAAGGCCCTGAATTCAATCCTGCATGCCCAACAGTATGTGTAGGTAATTAATAGTGCAATGTGGTAAGTGGTGACTTTGGATATGCCTCCTTATTTTTAATATAATTAATTTGTAAGTTACAGAACTTAGTTTTGTCCTTTTAATAAAGAGTTTAATAATCAGTTCCTTATAAACGGCTGAAACTTTGAAAGGTAGCTTTCACAAGCTGATGCATGCCAGGTCAAGTACACCACTGATCCTGCATTACACAGGCAGAGAGATGGAAGACAGTGCCATTGAAATATTGGAATGAATTTTACTTGGAAGAAGAAGGAGTACATCTTATGTGGATAAAAAGGTTCAGGATCATTAGAAGGGAACAGACCACATGGTATAGGTACTGAAAGGACTTTGTAGGTGGACAGAATCCCACATCCGCAGAAGAAATCCGAGGGTGAACTACACAAGTGGAGAGAGTGCAAGCTCCAGACCGATGGTTGAATTAGAACAGAGGTTCCCAAGCTTCAACTTGAAATTTAAGTCAGAATTTTTAAATGAAATAGAATAGAAAATATAAACGTATGTTATGGTTTGTGTATAGGTGTCCCCCCAAAGCTTCATGCAGTCACGGGGCAGCTTCTGAAGTCTATGACTGATTACTATGGGTGTGGATGCTACAGGTAATCTGCATGACAGCGTAAGGAGGAGAGAGAGGCTGGCTAGCTGACTAAGGTGCTGCCTCTCCCTTTGCTCTGCTCTTTGCTGTCTCCATGAAAGGCTGCTCTCTGCCATGTGCTTTGGAGCCAGCTGAGTATGGACTGAATCTTCCACTGACTGTGAGATAAATACACCTTTCCTTCCTTAATTTGGGGTGTTGAGTATTTTTTTCCAGACATGAGAGAAGAGTAACTGAGACAGCATATTAAGGCTATTGCTTTTTGTTCCAGCCAGATAGCTCAACGGATTGAAATACCTGCTTAGGCAGACCCAGGGACCAGGGTTTGATCCCAGGCATGTGATGCTGGCCCCACCTTCGGGGCACGCTGAGATGTTGATTGAGACTGGGCGTGGTTGCACAGGCCTATAATCCCAGTGCTTGGGAGGCTAAAAAATAGAATCACAAGTCCAATCTGTATAGTGAGACCCTATAGACCCAGTAGACCCTGTACTAAATACATAAAAAAAGACTACTTTTTAAAAAAACTTTTATCTGACATTGATAATTTGTGGACATATATGCATAATGTGTATATGTGTATGTATACTAGGTCATGGTTTAAATTATGTGTTTACAGATCAAAGAAGTTTGCAAAGTATTAGCATAAATAATAGGGTCCCTGCTGAGATTGTGAGATCTCATCGGATCATGGAAGCTATCATTTAGTAGGTACATGCTGACTGCTCTAAAAGGTGAGAACAGGGACCGAGACTGGCCACTCTATACACCTGCAGTCCCACACCCATGGTTGCACACCTGGCCCACCGAATGTCCTTAAAGATGCCTTCAGTGAAAAGAGCAAAGCTGAGAATGAGCATAGACAATGTTCTCCCTCCTCGGGAAACTCAGTCACCTGCAATTCACTCCCGAAGAATTAAGCTCAAAAATGTGGTTTTTTTCCCAGCCACTCTCCCTGGGTTGTCCCTCCAGATGGCAGGACAGAGTCCTGCCTGGCCCAGAGGGCTCCCAGTGTTATAGGCAGCTGAATTAGATAGAAATATTATAGTCAGACAGGGCCAGGCCCTCAAGGACAACATGGAAGACAAGGTGACCTTCCAGCTAGAGACAGACACTCCTCCGCTGTGGGTCAGATCTCAAGACAAGAGTAAACGAAGCAACTACATACTTCCTTAAGGCTGGGCATCGGGGATTGATATGCTAAATAAGTATCAATCACCTTGAAAGATCCTGGAAAGAGTCACGAGCCCAAGCTTAATAGGTGGTGCTCTTGCTGTGTGACTTGTCTTCCCATTGGATCCCGATGTTAATCAATTTTACCTGAGCAACGGTGCTTGTAATCTCATTGGTTGACCACAGTTTTATCCCACCTCATACCCACCTAAATGAGTTTCCACGTCTTCTCTATAAAAGTCTCTGGAAGAGACAGCTTCTGGGGGACACCCACTCGGGACTGCCCCCTCCTGTCCCTCTCTTGGACAGAAGCTTTCTTTCCCTCAATAAATATGTTCTTCTCATTACCTCTGTTTGTTCCTAAAATTCATTCTTCTGTTTCAGAGAACAGGAGCTCGTCCCAGGTACTTTTCAGGTTGGGGATCGGTTTTCCCTATATCATTTGGAGGTTCCCTATTGGAGGTCATCCACCCCAGATCAGTGTTTTTTTCCTGCATCACCAGCACCACAGGTGGGGGATGGTAATTTATCAACAGTGCTTGTAAAGAGTCTGCCGTGGAGTGTTTGCCTCAGCCCAGCACCAGAAGGCACAATTATGAACTAACACCAAGGACCTAGGCAAGAGATAGCAGGAAGAGGGGGCGAGAAGTAGAAATACAGACAGCAGAGAGGAGGAAAAAGAGAGAGGGTGGAAGCTGGCAGTGGCTTTTTGTTAAGAAAAGTCACATGAAAAGCCACGTGGAGACAGAAGGCAGCTGTGCTCAGGATGTGTGCACTTGTAATTATTTATTGTGTGTTTGTGTCTCCCTTTAAGTTATAAATTCCACGAAAAAGATGCATGAGCTGATTTGTCCCTGGACCCTCTTCAGAAAGCAGTAAATATTTGTTCACTCCAAAGAAAGATGAGCTTGTTAGAACAGATCTATTACAACAGGGAGTCCCTTGCCTACGCGGAACTAGAGCTGCCTCCCATCTTGAAAATTGCTACTGAGGACAGCCTTCCAAAATGCTGGAGTAGGTTGCTAAAATGGCTCGACCATCTTAGTGCCTGCCTGGCAAGTGCAAGGACCCAGGTTCGATTCCCCAGTACGTCATGCCACAGGGCACAAAGTGCCAACCCCAGAACCAGGCATGGTGGCACACACCTATAAGCCCAATACTAGGGAGGCTGAGACAGAAGGATCACTACAAGTCTAAATTACATAGCAAGACCCTATCAACAATAAGATCATTTAAAAAATAAAATAAAAATGCTGGAGCAGTGACTAGAATCTATTTATTCAACATCCAACAAACTTTTTTTTTTTCAAACAGAATTTTTTTTCTACTGAGCTATCACTGTGGCCCCCAACAAACTCTTAAAATTAAGTTTATTTTTAATTGCTCCATACAAATGTTAAACATCAGACATATTAATGGAATACCATGATCTCCATACATGTATACATTGTGTAATGTTTAAACCAGTGTAAACATAGCTATTTTCTGAAATACTTATCATTATTATAGTAAAACTTCTGGAACCCTGTATTCTAGCCTTTTGAAGCATACAGTACAACAGCGTTCTCCACTGTGGCCCTACCATGGGATCACACACCAGAACATCTTCCATAGATCTGCAACTCGGGATCCACCTATCAGTCTTCCCACAACTCTCCTTCCCCAATTCAATAAGTGATACTGGGAGACCTAACTATGTCCCCAGCACTTTGCCAAGTGGTAATAGTCACGTCAAGATCTTTGTGGGGCAGCCACGGGCTTCCTCTATCTTCACAAAATTGAATCAAACAGGCAAGTCAACCCAAATGCAAAAGGCTCAGGGCTGGCCAGATAGCCTCAGTGGATTAAAGCACCTGCTTAGGCTGACTCAGAGACCAGGGTTCATTCTCAGCATGCCATGCCAGCTCCAGCCCCAGGGCCTGCTGAGACAGCAATTGAGAATGGCTGTGGTGATGTGTGCCTGTTATCCCAGTGCCTGAGAGGCTGAAAACAGGAGGTTCACTACAAATCTGATCTGTATAGTGAGACCCTGTACTAAATACTAAATAAATAAATAAATAAATAACTTCAATAATTGAGCATTTACAGCTCTCCTGCTATACCTAGGAAAGTGGTGAATAAGGCAGAAAACTAGTGATCAGGGCTAAAATTCCCCACAAAAGGGAGACAAGGGGCAGAGCTAGGACCAGCACAGACACCCATCACGTACTACAAGAGACTTTCACAGAACAGTTGTGGAGACAGACAGCCTCTGCAGGAAGAAGAGAGCAGGGGGGTGCACAGAGACTCCTCCGCAGCCCGTGGTGCACCAAAGCCAGCTCTCCACTCTTGACTTTATCACCCACCAACTAGGAAAGCTATAAACTTCCCGAGACTCAGTTCCCTTGCCTGCACCATGGGGATCCCAGGCCCCACCACCCAGGGTCATTCTGCAGGTTCATGGGTATAATGTGAGCACACTGGCCAGCATATAGCGCACAGATGATGAATAGCTGATGTAGTGCCGGTACCTGGGGGACAGTCGTGATCTTTTCCAGCCACACCCACACGGAAGCAGGTGGGAGCACCCTGATCACAGGCAACCTGGCTCGATCACGGTGCGCTGATGCCCTCCACCTGAGTGCTCGCCCCTTCCTTGCTCTTCCCCCTCCTCTGGGGGTTGGCTTGCGTTCGCACAGCCTCCGCGAGCTCACTTCGTGGGGCTGAGCATCTCGGCTTTCTTGCTTTCACTCCTGTACTCTTTCTCCTCAGACTCCTTTCCTTGCACTCTGGGTAAATGCATCTCTTTTCTTCCCTTCCTCAGATGCCTAAAACGAGTCCCTGTCTTGCTCCACACTCCATGCTCAGTGCAAAAGAGAAGCCAACAAAAAATGAATGACTGTCCTGTTTCACCAAATATATGCGCTGTTTTACACATTCTGCCTACCTATATTTAAAAATGGAAAGAGGGAAAAAAAAACACTATAATGGTTAAATTTGACCAGAAACCTTGAAAAATCAAAATAAGAATATATATATATATATATATATATATATATATATATATATATTCTTCAGCAAGACTTCAGAGCATCAGATCAATATATATAAATCAATTGTATTTCTATATACTTACAATGAACACTTTGAAAATGAAACTCTAAAAACAATCTCATTTACAGTAACATCAAAAAATAAAATACCTAGGAATTAACAAAAGTGCAAAGCTTACACTCCGGAAACTACAAAACATTATTAAAATCAATTAAAGAAGACCTGAAATATAAAGACACCCCAGCTCGTGGGTCAGAAGACTTAAGACATAATTTTAACATGACAGTGCTCTCAAATTGATCTACAGATTTAATATAATCCCTCATAAAAATCCTAGTCTTCTTTTTTATCCAAAATTAAGAAACTCATCCTAAAATTTTATGAAAATTCAAAGGATCCAGAATAGCCAAAAAGAATCTTGAAAAGTCTGAAGGAGTCAGTTTCCAAATGTTGCTTCAAACTGGCAGTAAACTGAGGCAGAATGGCACTAATAGATTCACGAAAGAACCTGTGACATACAAGGGGCGTAATCAGTGTTCCTGACTTAGAGGACCTTGTTCCTTACCCCTCCTACCATGGACCTTGAGGATTGGGCTCCCATGGAGAACTTTTCCAGGACGCTTGGTCAGGCATTTGGCAACAAGGATAATTTCAGTTTGATGAGCATAAATCAGCTTTGGTTTGAGAGAAACACATTCTCTTACAGAAAGGATTAAAAGCAAAAATCAGATAGAACAGAACATACTAAAGGATAGGAATCCTGAGCCAAAGCTGGGAGACTGTGACCCTAATACCCCTCTTCTGTCCTTCTCTCCTTCCTCCCTATAAAAGGAGTCAACCAACTGGCTGACCTGAACAGAGCTTCTAGGAACAAATATAAAAAGTCTGGAGCCCCTAAAATCCAAGAATCCAGCCCCCAAGTTTATGCTTCTAAATCAGTCAAAAGTACTTCATCTACAAGAAATAGAAATATCACTGGCAATGGCTTAAATCATAAAAACGCAATAGTGATGGAATTCTTAAAAAATTTAAAAATCAATTAGTAATCATACATGATTTCAGGACAAAGTGAGGTCATGCAGAGCCTCTCAGCCCACCCCAACCTGGCTCAGCCCAACTGCACATAGCCGCACAGCCTGTATTTTCTGGCACCCAAACACACCCTGTTTGCTAACTTGCTTCAAGGACTTTCTGCCCAGCAACAAGGCTGAGTGATGCCACCCAATAAAAATTCACCACACCTTCAAGTGTTTGCATCTCCCACTTGCAAAACCTGTATAACCTAAGCTCAAAGCCAGCCCCTGCTGATGCTTTAGAAGGGATCGCCATCAGTGGACAATAAAGCTGGCTGCTTCCTATTCCTTGGTGCAGAGCAATTTCCACTCACTTCGGCACCAACTTCCGTGACACAATTACTAGATAGGAACTTGAGGTAGGCGGTCCCAGTGCAAGTATAGCAACTGTTATAGCTTCTGTTCAGATGTCCCCCCAAAACTCACATGGTCATAGGTAGGGTTTTTCCAGAGGGGACTGAACCCGAAGGGCATCATGCTGGGATAAAAGGTGCGTGATCACTAATATAGCCCACTGATGGTTGTGCCACCTCCCCAATCTCAGAAAGCCTAGGTAGAGGCTAAAAGGGACAGAAAGAAGCTGCTGAGGTCCCCTGCTTGCTTCCTCTGTCTTCTGCCTCCATGGACATTCCTCCATTGTGATGCCCCTCTGCCATGCTACCCTGCCATAGAGCCAGGCACTTATGGACTGAAACCTTCACTGCTGTGAGCTAAGTGAACCTTTCCTCCCTTAACCTTGGGTGTCAGGTATTTTGTCTCAGCATTAACAAAAGGTAACTAGCACAGCAGCCCAGCCCTGTCCTTGGGACTTGGCTCCATCAGTCTTCTGCCACCCTCACATACAACACTCCCTCACGGTCACAACACGGCTGCCCCATAAGCACTATGTCATCACACAACAGGACGTAAAACATTTCCCAGAAAGGGAAGACCTTTATTCCTTTCATACATCTCTCTTCCAAAAAAATCTCTTCCTCAGCAGCCCTGAACAGTCTTGCTCTTGCACCCCTCTGTCCAAAATTTGGTCACCACAGACTACCAAATGGGGAGGGAAAAGTGACCCCCTTGATCTCATTGTCAGCACCTCCTCAAGTCTGCTTGGCCCAGCTTGCCCCATCGTGGTGAGAGCTGTGGTCTGGTGTGGGCTCCACCGAGTCCACCTACACCTCTGGCTCTCAGTCCTGATCTAATACAACCACATAACTTGTGGATCCTACTGCCATTCCGTATTTGTAAATTGTGTGGTGCTTTTTCAGAAAGAGTTATTCTTCCTATGCACAATGAAAAAAAAAAAGCCTGTACTTTCTTATCTCCTTTACTAAAAACCACGAGCTAAAGAGCCATGTGCTATCCAATGCCCCAGACCACCTATAAGTAATGAACATGGAGAGAGACAGCAGCAGGTCTCTCCCCTACCACGGAAGTCTGTATAATTACACACTTCCTTTACAGAGCATTAAGTTCACTGAGAAAAAAATTGATCTGTCCTCTTACTTCTTGCCTATTTTTAAACCCTTTGACCTGTTTCAGCAGGGATCTCCAGCCCAGCCGGCCTCCATGGAGTAACATGGAGGTTCAGGGCCCAGCTGGTAGCTGAGGTCAAGCCCTGTTTACAAACCACGCTCTGAGCGAGCTGCAAATTTCCACCCAGAACCCAAAGAGCTGAAACCTTTAGATTAATCCTGCGTCTGGCAGTACAGTCACATTCCCATGGGACCATCTCTAGCCAGAGGAGGGCCCTGAACTCTGACCCAGTGCTTGGCTCGCACGCGTCCTTCTGCTCCTGGAGAAGGCAGCGCTTCCTTTTCTCAGCCCAGGCCCCCCCCCCACAGCCTGCCTTTCTTGATGTTTGGATGTGCTTCCTGCTTTCTTTTCTCTCCCCTTGTAATCTCCCATTTCCTATTATTATAATGAAACATTTACTATACTGAAAATAATGAAACTGCTTACCAGTACTATAATTAAATATTTGTGGTTTTGTACTTCACAAAGAGGTTTATTTGGCTAAATATTCCCAGGTGGAAAGTCCAACCTTGGGTAGCCCCATCAGTTTGGCCTCTGCAAAGGGCCTAATGGCAGACTGCATTGTGGAGACATCGCACAGGACAGGAAGCAAACAAATGGCAGGACAGAAAGCCAGAGACTTTCTGAGGTGGGGCCACACTTGTTCTTCTAAAACAATGCTCCCACAAAAACTACAATCCTGTGAGTTATGTCAGCTCTTTCTAAGGGCACAGCCCACAGAGACCTAATTCCTTCCCACCAAACCCCACTTTGTCAGTCTTTCACTCCACCTGCCAACTCCACCACCTTAGGTCCAAGCTCCCAACACATGAACCCTTGTGGCACAAACCACCTGCAGTCCACAGTGCTCTTCCACCAACTCCCTCTGTGCCCTTCCTTGATTGGTAAGACTCATGTGCTCTGGGTTCAGACAGCCTGAGTTCAAACTCTGGCCCACCATGTACTGGCTGGGGTCCCTGGGCAATTGCTCAGCAGGCAGAGACCATTTCGTTATCAGAAAAGCAAACTGATAATACCTCTCTCCCAGGGTTATGATAAGGACTGAAGGAAATATAAATAGATGACTCACTTATACATAATATTCATTACTCTAGACTTTCAGATGACCTGAAAGTCACCTAAAACACTTAAGACTATGTCCAGAATATACAGGTACACTCTCCAAAATGTTAGCTATTTATGACACCATCGTTAGTATTATCATCATCACCAACATCACCATCATCACCATCATCACCATCACCATCACCATCATCATCATCACCATCATCATCATCACCATCATCATCATCACCATCATCATCACCATCATCACCATCACCATCATCATCATCATCATGTCTTCCTTGTTGTCTTCAAAACTCATTCACTCATTTGGCAAAACCATCCCTACTTCTCCATGCTCAGCTAGCCCATAGCCGGACTAGGGAAGCTTGGGGTCATGCAGGAGTTTGCAAGCCAGTCGAGCATTCCCTTGCTGGACTGTTAAAGCCTATGCAGAATTAAAGTGTGTTGAGAGAGCTCTATCACTACACAGAATGACAATATTTTGATAACCACATCTCCAAACAAGAAGCAGTACAAGCTGTTCTCTGCAAAGCTGCCAAGAGACACTGCTGGGACACCCCAAGCCCAGGGGTGACACCTGGTGGGATTTCTTCATGCCCATCCACCTGCATATTCCCAAGTAGAGGATGAAAATGAAAGGCATAGACTTGGTCCTGGACAGAGTGACAATGGGCCTGTAAGCAAAAGCTAAGAACAATGGCAAGTGTTTTACTGTTTTCCGGGGAGTCTGTCAAGGTCTCCAGGGGATAATCTAAAACCTCCTGTAGTAATCTACTTTCCTTCTCTCCCTCCCAGAACAGGTTATACGAAAACAAATATTAGGTAAGGAAGGGCTTTCATGAGTTCAATCCCCAGTACTACACACACACACAAAAAAAAAAAAAAAAAAAAAAGAAAGAAAGAAAAAGGAAGGGCCTTGGAATCCCAGGGTACAGCATCCCTGGAAGGGTGAGCATTATCCAACAGAGTGAATGAGTTGAATCTCCAGTCTGCAGCTGGGGAGTGCTTGTGCTTGGCCTGGTTCTGAGATGTATTTTTTAATGTACCTTTGTCACCAGCATTGAAAAGCCAGAATAGTTTACAGGATAATCTAAATCTGTGTCCTGAAAAATCAGAAGGTCCAGTAACAATTACCTACAGTTAGGTTTAGGTTTAGGCTTTGGGTTCCGTTTGGTGTTGGGGATGTGTTTAGGGTTCGAGTTTGGGTTCATGTTAGAGTTCGGGTTAGGATCAGGGTTTGTGTTACGTTTTGTGTTAAGATGAGTGTGTTACTGTTAGTGTGCTGGGCTTAATGTTACGGTTTCACGCAAACGATAAGGCTTCTGGTTTAGGTTGTGAGGATAGCCTCTTAGCGTTAGGGTTTTTGTGTTAGGGGTAGGATTAGTGGTATAGTTCGGGTTAGGGTTAGAGTGTTAGGCTTGTGGTTTCAAAGTTTGGTTTAGGGTATACGGGTTATACTTAGGTTTAGGAATAGGGTTTGGGTTGAATATGGTGTTCAGTTGGGGTTCAGAGGTAGGATTTGGGTTCATGTTAGGCGTCAGGGTACGGTTAGGGTTCAGGTTAGTGTCAGTCTTATGTTTAATGTATTAGTGTCTCTGTGTTAGGTATAAGCTTACGTTGTTAGGGCTATGGTTAGGTTTGACGTTTCTGTTTTACTTTTGGTGTTTTAAGGAGTATGGTTAGTGTGTCAGCGTTACTGGTAGGGCTACGGTCAGTTTTAATGTTTGTGCTCCGATTAAGTTTCTCTGTTCACTTCGATTGTGAGGAATATGGGGTCAGGTTACTGTTTGTCTTTTCCTTTGCAATCAGATTGGGGTCTTAGAGTTAGGTTGTCACCATGTAGGGTAGGTTTACTGTATGAAGGTTAACGTTTCTCTTAAGTTTCGAGATAGGATTAGGGAGTTAGCTTTGGGAGTAAGGATTATTGGTGAAGTGTTAAGTTTAGGTTTAGGTTTACGTTTATGTTTACGTTTACGTTTAGGTTTAGGTTTAGGTTTAGGCTTTGGGTTCCATTTGGTGTTGGGGTTGGGTTTAGGGTTCGAGTTTGGGTTCATGTTAGACTTCGGGTTAAGATCAGGCTTTGTGTTACATTTTGTGTTAAGATGAGTGTGTTAATGTTAGTGTGTTTGGCTTAGTGTTACGGTTTCAGAGAAATGGTTAGGGTTCTGGTTTGGGTTGTGAGAATAGCCTCTTCGCATTAGGCTTGATGTGTTAGGGGTAGGGTTAGTGGTATAGTTCGGGTTAGGGTTAGAGTGTTAGGCTTGTGGTTTCAAGGTTTAGTTTAGGGTGTACGAGTTATACTTAGGTTTAGGAATAGGTTTTGGGTTGAATATGGTGTTCGGTTGGGGTTCAGATGTAGGATTTGGGTTCATGTTAGGCTTTAGGGTAGGGTTAGGGTTCGGGTTAGTGTTCATCTTAAGGTTAGTGGATTAGTGTCAGTGTGTTGGGGTTAAGGTTAGGTTGTTAGGGTTATGGTTAGTTCTTACATTACTGTTGTAGTTTTGGTGTTTTCAGCAGTAGGGTCAGTGTGTTAGGGTGACTTTTAGGGTTACGGTCAGTTTTAGGGTTTGGGTTTAGATTTGATTTCTCCTTTCAGTTCGATTGTGAGGAATATGGGGTCAGGTTACTGTATGTGTTTGCGTTTGCATTCGCGTTGGGTCCTTAGGTTTAGGGTGTCAACATGTATAGTATGTTTACTCTATTAGGGTTAAGGTTTCTCTTAAGTTTCGAGATAGGATTAGGGAGTTAGCGTTGGAAGTAAGTATTATTGGTGAACTGTTAAGTTTAAGTTTAGGTTTAGGTTTAGGTTTAGGTTTAGGTTTAGGTTTAGGCTTTGGGTTCCATTTGGTGTTGGGGATGGGTTTAGGGTTCGAGTTTGGGTTCATGTTAGAGTTCGGGTTAGGATCAGGGTTTGTGTTACGTTTTGTGTTAAGATGAGTGTGTTACTGTTAGTGTGCTGGGCTTAATGTTACGGTTTCACGCAAACGATAAGGCTTCTGGTTTAGGTTGTGAGGATAGCCTCTTAGCGTTAGGGTTTTTGTGTTAGGGGTAGGATTAGTGGTATAGTTCGGGTTAGGGTTAGAGTGTTAGGCTTGTGGTTTCAATGTTTGGTTTAGGGTATATGGGTTATACTTAGGTTTAGGAATAGGGTTTGGGTTGAATATGGTGTTCGGTTGGCTTTCAGATTGTAGGATTTGGGTTCATGTTAGGCATCAGGGTAGGGTTAGGGTTCGGGTGAGTGTCAGTCTTATGTTTAATGGATTAGTGTCTCTGTGTTAGGTATAAGCTTACGTTGTTAGGGCTATGGTTAGGTTTGACGTTTCTGTTTTACTTTTGGTGTTTTAAGGAGTATGGTTAGTGTGTCAGCGTTACTGGTAGGGCTACGGTCAGTTTTAGGGTTTGTGTTCCGATTAAGTTTCTCCATTCACTTCGATTGTGAGGAATATGGGGTCAGGCTACTGTTTGTGTTTGCCTTTGCATTCAGATTGGGGCCTTAGAATCAGGTTGTTAGCCGGGCGTGGTGGCGCACGCCTGTAATCCCAGCACTCGGGAGGCTGATGCAGGACGATTGATGTGAGTTCGAGACCAGCCTGGGCTACAAAAATGAGCTCAAGGCCAGCCTGAACTGCATAGCGAGACCCTGTCTCAAAAAAAAAAGAATTAGGTTATCACCATGTAGGGTAGGTTTACTGTATGAAGTTTACGTTTCTCTTAAGTTTTGAGCTAGGATTAGGGAGTTAGCTTTGGGAGTAAGGATTATTGGTGAAGTGTTAAGTTTAGGTTTAGGTTTAAGTTTACATTTAGGTTTAGGCTTTGGGTTCCATTTGGTGTTGGGGTTGGGTATAGGGTTCGAGTTTGGGTTCATGTTAGACTTCAAGTTAGGATCAGGGTTTGTGTTATGTTTTGTGTTAAGATGAGTGTGTTACTGTTTGTGTGTTTGGCTTAGTCTTACTGTTTCAGGGAAACAGTTAGGGTTCTGGTTTGGGTTGTGAGGATAGCCTCTTCGCGTTAGGCTTGATGTGTTAGGGGTAGGGTTAGTGGTATAGTTCGGGTTAGGGTTAGAGTGTTAGGATTATGGTTTCAATGTTTAATTTAGGGTGTACGAGTTATACTTAGGTTTAGGAATAGGTTTTGGGTTGAATATGGTGTTCGGTTGGGGTTCAGATGTAGGATTTGGGTTCATGTTAGGCTTTAGGGTAGGGTTAGGGTTTGGATTAGTGTTCATCTTAAGGTTAGTGGATTAGTGTCAGTGTGTTGGGATTAAGGTTAGGTTGTTAGGGTTATGGTTAGTTCTCACGTTATTGTTGTAGTTTTGGTGTTTTCAGCAGTAGGGTCAGTGTGTTAGGGTGACTTTTAGGGTTATGGTCAGTATTAGGGTTTGGGTTTAGATTTGATTTCTCCTTTCAGTTCGATTGTGAGGAATATGGGGTCAGGAATATGTATGTGTTTGCATTTGCATTCGCGTTGGGTCCTTAGGGTTAGGGTGTCAGCATGTAGAGTATGTTTACTCTATTAGGGTTAAGGTTTCTCTTAAGTTTCGAGATAGGATTAGGGAGTTAGCGTTGGAAGTAAGTATTATTGGTGAAGCGTTAGGTTTAGGTTTATGTTTATGTTTATGTTTATGTTTAGGCTTTGGGTTCCAGCCAGGTCCAGGGAGGTTTTCAGTCCAGCAATAGCAGATCCAAAGTCCAGACTTTAAGGGCAAGGGATATTGCTCAGTGGCATAAGCGCCTACTTGGCAAGCACAAAGTCCTGAGTTCGATCCCTAGTACCACAAAAAAAAAAAAGGGAAAATACCAAAGCCCAAACTTTAAACATGATGGCTAAACTCCACCCTCAAGGGCCGGCCTGATATCTCAGCACACTAAAGCAGGATGACTAAAAGTGCCTGCTTAGGCAGAGCACAGTGGCTGTGCTGGCCCTGCCTGCAGGGCGCGCTAAGAAGAGGATTGAGTCTGGGGTGGTGACACCCACCTGTAACCCAGCACTTGGGAAGCTGAAAGCTGGAGGATCACTATGAGTTCAGTCTACATAGTGAGACCCTGTAGACCCTGTCCCTAATACAGACAAAAAAAAACTCAACTCCAAAACCCATACTTGCAGAGAGTTCCCACAGATACACACAGAACGCACACGCACACACACACACACACACACACGCACACACACAAAGCCCTTTGCAGCCTGGCCTGTGTATGCCTGATCTTAAAGACTCCTCGTCCAATGTTGAAATGTCTGCTCTGCCAAAGCCATGCCCTGGTGCTAATTTCAGCTCTGCTGCTTAGAAGCTGTGGGACCCTGAGAGCCACTTCGCCCCTTGGACCTTCAGTTTCCCAATTTGAGAGTAAGCATTCATCAAGTTCATAAATATTCGTGGCAGGCATAGTCTATGCCAGGTATTCAAGCAAAGTGAACAAAGCGGACATTAAATAAACACATTTTAAAAAACAAGACAATTTTCTGACTTTGATCATATTATGCAAGAGAGGGAGAGACAGAGAGAGACAGAGAGTTTCTAGAGACTAGCTAGGAGGGGCACTTGGGTTAAGATAATCAGAAGTGGCTGAACTCCCTTCTGGGGCTTAATAGGGGACTAAAAGTGTGGAATTGTGTGTGTGTGTGTGTGTGTGTGTGTGTGTGTGTGTGTGTGTGTGATTTAAACACGATGTTGACACTAGGCACCTAGAGAGGACCCCGATCATGAACCATCACCTCATTCGTTAGAGCCTAAGGAGGTGGATGGAGAGGGTGGGGGAGGGGATCCTTCCAAGAGCAGGTGGGACCCTGGTCCCCAGCCCCCACCCACCAAGCCCACACTTCAGAGGCTTTCAAAGCCTCTGCAATTATCCCATCTATAAATACATCTATAACTACAGCAGAGAAGGGCAGAGACACAAGCAGGAGGATTTAACCCTTGAAGGGGCCTCCCCATCTCTCCTCCACTAGCACTCCTCCGTCTTCTGCCTCCCCCCACCTTACCTACAGCCCCTCCCCACAAGAGACCCTTCGCACCAACAGCTGAATCAATGTTTGACTTGTACCAGCGGCCTCCCCTCTGCAAGCTGGAAGGGATTCAGGGTAGACAGTGGATAAAAATCTATTGCTTCATATAAAAAAAAATCTATTGCTCAGTGATATTTATTCTACGTGCCTGTGGCACTCAGGCTAGCACTCAAATGAGCCCAGAGCTGGGCTGTGGAACGCTATGCTTCAAAGGGCCCCTGTCTTGTCTGTCACTGTCTCACTTTCCTGGGCCTCAGGCTTAGGACTGCTGTACATGGGGTAAAGGGCATTTGTTTATATAAAAACCACGGTTAGTGTTATGGGTTGCACCTAGTTGTCCCCTCAAGGCCTCATGCAGTCATAAGACAGACGGCTAGAGTTGGTGTTGAGCTCATGGCCCACTGGGGCTATGGGTGTGAGTGCCACACACGCCTGAATGCAACCTAAAAGAGACAGACTGGCTCTCTGTTGCCATCATTGCTGCTCCTCCTCCCATCTGCTCTCTGCCCTGTGCCACTCTGCCTCGGAGCCAGCCCAGTATGGACTAAAACTCCAGTAACTGTAAGCTAAGTAAACCTTTCCTCCCTCATTTTGAGTGCCGGGTATTTGTCCCAGGAATGAGAGAAGTGTAACTGAGACAGATTTTCTATTTATCCCATGTTAAATACCTATTGATTAGATCACCGTCTCACACTGTTGTCTAGCACATACAGGAGGCTCCACAGACTTGACAATATTTTCATTACACTTTGCAGATGTGTCATCAATTCTAGGTGCCACCAACTTCATGGTAATGATTACTAACATAAAACCACCCACAACACAACATCAAACACCATAATTCCTATGACCTCTTTTAATTACCACCATATCTTTTTCCCCCTTACAGTCTTAGTAGCAGGAGTTACTGTACTATTAACAGGGTATACTATTCTGGCCTCCATCTTACTGGTCTTCTTCTGAGTTCCCAGAATACAGAAGTTTCCTTCCATCTCAGGATATTTCTGTTTCCACTGTCAAGAAAATTCCCACTCACTTTCTGACCAGGGATGCCCTCCCTGATACCCCCAGGCTATATAAAATCATGCACGCAGCTTGACATGACTTATCACAGGCAGGACTTGATTACACACCTCTTTCCCCCCACAGGGCACCATGGAAGATGTGTGTTTGCTGATACTTAGGATCACACTCCTAGAAGCACAGTGCCTGGTAAGGATCCAAAAAACATCAGTGAATGAGTGGCTGGGTGAATGAATAAATGCCTGCATACTCATTCACATGGTAGCCCCATGAAATGCGAAGAAAAGCCGTAACGCTCCCTAAAACGTGTGCACGGGGGCCTAAGGTGGCACTGGCTTGCTAAATACCAGGCAGCACTCTATCAAGAACCTGGCAGAGCCCATCCATGCTCAAGGAACACAGGAGAGGGGCTGGGGAGATAGCTCCGAGGCACAAGTGCCTGCTGGGCAAGTGCAAGGTCGTGAGTTCGAACTCTGGTCCCACAAAACAAACAAACAAACAATTCAAGGAACACAGGAGACTGAATGCATTGAAAGTTCCTTCCACTGAGGAGCTCATTAAGAAGGAGCCAGTGAAGAAATCTTCAGGAACACTGCATCCCAGTTCACAAACTTTTCTTCTCTGCAAAGCTATCATAGTGCACATTAAAAGTGAACTGCAATGTTGGTATTAAAAAGCAATTCATTGTAACTTTTGGTACAAAGGGAAGCAATAGCAGGTGAATTATAGTTTGGATGGGCAATGTTGGTCCCCAGGAGTAAACTGTGTGGTAGACAGAGCAAGAGGACTAGAACTGGCTAGAATATGTACAAAAGGTTCCCTGGTGGAGGTGGACTAGACTTGGACCACATTTGTCAGGAGAAGATGACTTCTCTAATTTAGTAAACAAATTTTAGCAAACAAGGTACCACAGAGAAAGCTCCAAGGCCAGTCAGTGCTTGTCCTGGGAGAGTGCTCAGTCTCACCCTCAGGGCACCAGCTGTGACCATGCATAAAGCACCTGGTACAGTTTGGGCAAGCAGTAGAGTACTGGATGAGATCTGGAGCTTTCTCTCAACAGACAGACAAGTAGACTAAGGAGATCATTTCAGAAGAAAAGTGCTATAAAGAGAATCAAAGGACTGGCAGAAGCCAACTTTAGACAGGGACATCACAGACCCTCTGAGCAGATGAGGTGACAGCAGAGACAAGAATGGGCTGGACAGGGGAAAAGCAGGTGAGGTGGGGGCAGGACAGGGTATTTCAATGAAGCCTTAGGAATTGTCCTCTCTGTTTTCCAGAAGAGTCCTTCAGTCATCCAGCTTGAACATGCTCACGCTTAGGTCTCAGCACACTGATCACCACAGCCTATGTAGACAGTAACCTGGGGATTCAGGAGTCATGTCACAAAGTTCTTATGGAAAGCTCTGCGCACATAAGTGAAGAACAATGCTAACTCTAAGTCTAGACTTAGGGCTAACTCAGTGGTACTATGCCCAGTATTTGCCTCTGTCTTCCTCAGAGATGCTGTCTGAGTTCTCCTACTGCTATTACAAAATAATTTAGACTTGGCAATTCATAAGCACTTTTCACAGTTCGGGAGACTGAGAAGTCCAAACTCAAGGCACTGGCAGGTTTGGTGTCTGGCGAGGGCATTTCTCGTAAGTAGTACCATCCAGGTCTACACACGGATGAAGAGTCAAGGGCAAAAGGAGCCCACTTAATTTTTCCATCCCTGTTATAGGGGCATTCATCCCATTCACAAGGGCAGAGCCCTCATGACTTGACCACCCCCAAAAGACTCTACATTCTAAACTATTACCTTGAACTCTATATCCCAACATAAGCATTTTTGAATTTTAGAAGGACACTTACATACAACCATACTATTCAGGCCCTGATCCACAAAATCTGTCATCTTTATATCCAAAATGCATTCACTATACCCTATGAGCCCCCAAATCTTAACTCTCTGCTATACCAATTCAAAAGTGTGAAGTCTGGAGTCTCAGCTAAATTGTGACATGGGTGACACTCAAGGCATAGGTCATCCTAAGGTAACCTGCTCTCCTTGTGCTTCAAAGGCACAATTGTGGGCTGCGATAGCTCAGCAGAACACACTACACTATAGCTTGGTCTCCCAAGGCCCTGATGGTCTTGCCTAATGGCTTTTCTGGACACAAAGTACTTTGTTCTCAGGGGCCCAGATCAGGTACCTGCAGCTTTCTCAAGGTGCTGGTGCACCATGGTGGCTCTACAGGTCTAGAGCAGCAGGGGCTGCCTGTTCCCGTGGCTTAGTAGACACTGCCTTCATGGGGGCTCTCTGTGAGGCCCCTGCCCGGTGGAAATTCTCTTCCTCTGCCCAAAAGCTCTGTGATGCACTCTGAAGTCTAGGTGGAGGAAACCATGACTCCTCAGCTTTGGCAGTCTGTGCACCTGCAGGATTAACACCATGCGCACTGCCAAGATTGATTGCTTATGCCATCCAGAGAAGCAGCCAAGTCAAACCTGCCCTGCCAGAGCCACATTTGGAGAAGCCACAAAAACTGGACCTAATGTACAGAACAGAAACACTTGAGGTGGCCCACGGGTCCTACAGGTGGCTCAGGGGCCTCTATTTAAAACCATTCTGCCCTCCAAACTAAAGCATTCTGGGCTGCAGTGGGTAGAACAGCCGGGAAGTTCTCCCAAATGCCTTCAAGATCATTCTTTCATTGTCTTCATGATTAACACCTGGCGTCCCTCCATCCCTTCTAATCTCCTCATCAAATTTTTGCTTGGCCACAGTCTTCGTGTTTTCTCCCAAGTATGAATGTTTCATCATTACATGATCAGGCTTAGGATTTTCCAGATCTTTAAATTCTGCTTTGTTTTTCATCATAAATTCTGTATTTAATTCCTCTCTTCTCATGCTTTACTATAAGCAGTCAGGAGAGCTCATCCAGAACTCTGAACAACTTGCTTAGATATTTTC
>PVJA010006432.1:0-52813 GCA_004027025.1 Myocastor coypus
CCTGCATCCTGTTTTTTTTTTTTTTTTGTGGGACCATGGTTCAAACTCACAACCTTAGCCGGGCGTGGTGGCGCACGCCTGTAATCCCAGCACTCGGGAGGCTGAGGCAGGAGGATCAATGTGAGTTCGAGACCAGCCTGGGCTACAAAAGTGAGCTTAAGGCCAGCCTGAACTGCATAGTGAGACCCTGTCTCAAAAAGCAAAAAAAAAAAAAAAAAAAAAAAACTCACAACCTTGCACTTGCCAGGCTGGCATTTGTGCTACGGAGCTATCTCCCCAGCCCCCAATGCTGGTTGTTTTTTTTTTTCTTGTTTCAGAACGTTTATTTATTTTTATGACCGGCTCAGCCTGCCCTCAAGGCAGGGCTGGCGCAGCATGTGGTGCTGGGGACCGAACCGAGGTACGTGCAGCCGCCCAAGCTTTCCTAAGCAGGTGCTTTAGATCACTGAGCCATCCTGCCGGGCCCCGCTGGTTTTTTTTTTTTTTTTTTTTTTGTCTTTTTGAGACAGGGTCTCGCTATGCAGTTGAGGCTGGCCTGGAGCTCACTTTTGTAGCCCAGGCTGGTCTCGAACTTGCACCAATCCTCCTGCCTCAGCTTCCCGAGTGCTGGGATTACAGGCGTGAGCCACCACGCCCGGCGCCATTTTTTTTTTTTTTTTAAGAGATCCTTTCTTACCTTTTCACCAGCTGCAACTAGGTCTGAAACTCTATCTTCACTTTCGTTCATACAGTGTTGCCAGCTTGTGATCAAGATTTCATTTTCTTGTATATCTCTTTGAAACTCTTTCATATGATCTATTTCTTTCTTATATGCTCATTCAAGGACTCCATCATTTTTTATTCTCCTTTATTTTTTATCAGTGTCTTCTTTAGAGGCATTTATTAAGTCTTTCATTATACTTTTTTCTTTTTGTTTTGCAGAACCAGGGATTGAACTCAGGTTCTTGCACGTGCCAGGCAAGCACCTACTCTACCGAGCTATCTCCCTAGCCCCTAAGTCTTTCATTATGGTCATCCTGTCTTTTTCTACTTCAGAGAATATTTCTGCTCTCATTTCCTCTCTACCTTTCTGCAGTTGTTCCTTTACTTCAGACATTATTCACTTAGAGATACCTTTTTTTTTTTTTTTTTGGTCTTTTCTGAGACAGGGTCTCACAATGCAGTTCAGCATGGACTTGAGCTCACTTTAGTAGCCCAGGCTGGTCTCGAACTCACACTGATCCTTCAGTCTCAGCCTGCCGAGTGCTGGGATTACAGGTGTGCACCACGCCCAGGTTCCCTCTATACTTTTCTGTAGCTGGTTTTTCTTTTTTCTTTTTCTTTTTTTTACTCCAGACTCTAGTAATTCAAAGATTGTTTTTAACTTCAGAGGTTATCTCCAATCTGAGTTCCTCCATGTGTCTGCCATTTGTTTGTTTACTTCAGATTCTACTAATTCAGAGATTTCAGCTGCATGATTCCCACTTTCTTCTATAGTGGTGTCCTTTATTTGTTCTGGGTGGGTGTTATGGTTTATGTCTAGTTGTCCCCCTAAAGCCTCATGCATTCATGGGGCAGGGACTTCTATAGATTGAGACTTGATCTATGATCCACTGTGATTATGTGATTTAGTACTGATCTAGAGTTTGAGACTTGATCCATGATCCCTGGGATTATGTGTTTTAAGTACTTCTGGGATTATGGGTGTAGCCTAAGGCGGATAGGCTAAGGCAGAGAGGCTGATGTAATTTAAGAAGAGAGACAGACAGACTCCGTGCTGTTGCTCTCTGCTCCCATTTGGTTGGTTGCCTGTTGTGGTTGTTGCTGTTCCGCCGCCGCTGTGAACTGCTCTCTGCTCTGTTCCACTCAGCCTTGGGCCAGCCGAATATGGACTAAAACCTCCAGTAACTGTGAGCTACTAAACCTTTCCTTCCTTCATTTTGAGTGTCAGGTATTTGTCCCAGCAACAAGAGATGAGTAACTAAGACAGTGGGCTTGGGGCCTGAGATTGTATTTTGCTCCTTGTCTGTATCATTCTGTATAGCAGTGATCTCTGACCTTTGGTGCAGAAGTATGGTTCATCTGGGACTTGGAAGTTGGGGGAAGAAAATAAGGGGCTACGTTAGAGGGAGGAGGAGATGTAAGAGAAATGACATGGGGGAAAACAAGAATGCGGTGGGACTCTACTAGAATTATTTGAAGAGTTGAGGTCAGGGCTAGTGTTGTGGGTGCTTAAGCGAGGATTTACGTAGGCAAGAAGTCTGCAGATGAGCGCAAATGTATTTAGAGCAGGAGGGAGGAAAGCATATTTAGAGTCTGGGGAGGATGTGAGATTGCCAGAACCTGCTAATACACTGGTAATATTGTCTGGATTCCCTAAGCACAATCTGGGTAGATTCCCCCAACATGCTCACGGGTTAAGGCATAGCCCTGGTTCTTATCCACTGCTGTGCATATTCTGACCCCTGCCATACATGTGCCCTAAGGAAGCTGAGGAGAAAGAAGGCAAGGAGACAAGAAAATGAGGGAAGAGGACGAGGAGGAGCATGGAGAAGTCGTAGAAGTACTAAATGAGTTGGAAAACCTTAAATAAAGTAAAATAAAACAAGAACCAGAAAGAACCAACCAAGATGACCGAGAATGAAGAAGGGAACAAAAGCAAAGAAAACCTTGACAGCGCTTCTGCAGCCTTGGCCCGGAGTGCCCACCCTGCTCCCTCTACCCTGGCATGAGTCTGCTAGCTGCAGGCTGCTCCTGGTGTGGCCTGCTGTGGACTTCCGATGCAGTCTCAAAATCTGATTGCATGAATTAACCTGGGAAGCAACAAAGGTGCTATCGTTTGTTCACCTCCTGGTTCTTTCACTGCTCCTGGACCCCCACCAGGGAGCTCACCTGGCAGGAAGGTCAGAGTGGTGGCAAGTCATGTCCCACCAGTTCCTGCAGAAGAGCTGGCCATCCCTCCTCACACTGCCTGGCTCTATAGATGGCTGCCTCTCGCCCTGCCCCCCACACTGCAGTCCAGCAGCTTCCTCTGTCCACCTGCCCTCCCGTGTCAGGCTACTTTTCTCTCTTGCTTCAGAAGGCCTGCATTTCCATACTGCTGATTCAGACTGCTTGCTGCCCTCCCTAGATGGCTGTCATCTGCCCTGGATTTCTGCTCTGAACGTTTCTTCTTGTGGTCTGTATCATTGTTTGGTGTGGCTGGCTTTTCAATAGTGTCTTCTGTGAACTCAGTCATCATTCTTTTTTTTTTTTTTTGTCTTTTTTGAGACAGGGTCTCACTATGCAGTTCAGGCTGGCCTTGAGCTCACTTTTGTAGCCCAGGCTGGTCTTGAACTGTCACCAATCCTCCTGCCTCAGCCTCCCGAGTGCAGGGATTACAGGAGTGAGCCACCACGCCCGGCTTCAGTCATTCTTAAGCCCGCTATCTGCCCAGTTACGTCTTCTGAGCTTGTCAAGCACATTATCCACCTATTTTTTCCTTCCTTTATCACTTTGAGTAACTTGGCTGTGTGGCTCCCAATCTTCTGCCCACTGAGGCCTCCTGGGGACGCCCCATGCTTTGGTGCAATTTGGAGGTTTTAGATGCACTGTGTTGCCTTTCTTGTGTTCCTAGTTTTTGTGTTGAAGACTGCAGGCCCCTATAGGGGCTCTGCTGCTGGTGTGCAGATCTCTTTACCTGGTGCCCAGTTCCCAGCACTGTGCTCTGGGTGTGGCTAACCCACTGGCTTTGGCTGCCCCCAGAGCAGGGTGCGCAGCGGAGCCAGCCCAGCAGGTGTGTGCGTGAGCTGAATCCGGCCAGCGCGGTCTGGCGGGGGCTCCCACCAGGGCAGCAGCTGTCTTCATGTCTCTGCACTTGGCAGGCTTGGGGTGCACCTCTTGCTCCAGACGCTCCCGTCTGTGTGCCTCAGGCTGGGGCAACAGCCCACGCCTAGGTGCACCCTCCGTGTCAGGATGGCTGTGGAAAGCAAACCCCACTGTGCTGTGTGCTGTACACAGGCAGCAGGTGCGCGCATAAGAAGTAGAGCCGCCTATCGGACCCAATGCCAGCATGTCCAGATCCAGCCTCCTCCAAAGGCCATGCAGGCTTGGCTTAGCTACTCATTTAAGAGGATGGGACTGCCATGTCCTTCTTGGCCTAATAATTATTTCAAAAAAGATATTCTCATGGAACTTGATTTGCAATTAAATGATGTAAAAAACTCAACTGATGTCATCCACTTGGGACTGTCAGACACACATTTTAGTTCCTTTTGGTTTTTTGTTTTTTTTTTTGGGGGGGGGGGATGGGTACCAGGGATTGAACTCAGGACCTTGCATTTGGCAGGCGGGTGTGACGTCACTGAGCTATCTTCCCAGCTCCCATTCTTGCTTTTAAAACGTGTCATGCACTGGTCTCACGGAGTTCCCAGGATGTCCTGTTAAAAGGGTCTAATGCTCTACACCTGCCCATGAAGTCAGCCATCTGAGTCAGCCCTTTCTGGGCAAGGCAGGACCAACACAGCAGCAGCTGGGCACCGTGAGCCCTCTGTGGCATGCACTTCACAATGCTACAGCGGGTCCTGGTCTAGGTCACTTCCTCCATGTCGCTGCTCCCTACCACTCTGCAGCACACCCTTCCTCGCAGCCAGTTCCGCAGTCTGCTGCTTTTCTTTCACTTCACAGCCTGAGCAGCTTAGTGCGGCCCACCATCGCCCGCCCATGGCTGCTGCACTCACTTCCTGGTCACAGTCACACAGCAGTCAGAAAGACAGTGATCCCTCAAGCGGGCCAGTGAGCCTTCCACTGCCCTCAGGATGGACCCTTGCCACTGGCCCATCCACCTCGGCTACCCATTTTCTGCTAGGTGCCGTGTTCAGTTTCTTCAGCAGACAGCAGCTCCTGTTCTCTTCATGACAAAATACTGCTCTCACTCTCCAAGTCCTTCCTCATGAGGCCATTCCTTTGGTCCCCAAGGTCAGGTCCGTACACACACCCACAGCTCCCGAAGTATAGGGGCGACAATGGTCACAAGGACAGATCAGTGAATGCTCCAGGTGGTGCTGGGCCTCAGCCCTGAGCTCTGTGTTCACCACCCTGGCGCTGCTCCACGGAGCTCTACGCGACTGCCCAGTGTCCCACACCTGGTGTGGTGTCTTCACTGTATGCTCACTGAATACGAAGCAGATTTGCCTCTACAGGTCTCCTTTGTCTGTGGAGAGCACTGGCATTTGTTTTGCTCTCCTACTACAAGCTGATTGGCTTCTGACACTACTCTCCCAAACTGAGCAGCCGGATGCTCCTTCAGGACACAGCCCTCCTGGAGGAAGGGACTGTTTAGGACACTGAATCGCTGACTTCCTGCCGCCGTGTGCCTCTTCGCACGGGCCATTGGCCCAAGACTTTCTGCTTAACGTGTCCGCATATCACATTGCATCTCTCTGTGGGGTCTATGTGAGAGTCTGCTCTTTGTAGCCATGGGTCTCCAGTGAACCGAACGACAGCAGGGTGAGCTGTGGATGTAGCTTGTGATGGCCGCACGCAGCCAAATCTCCGTTCACATAGAGCTGTGGGAACTTTTGCCGTTGCACATCCCAGCCACGGAGCCGACTGGACTCGCTGGACTTCGGCTTCTGTCTCCTACCTGCTGCCATGTGACTACTCAACAGTTGTGATGGTTTTAGTTTCTTCTCTGGCACTGGGCATTGTGCTCAGACCCTTGCTGACGAGGCAGGTGCTTGCCAGAGCTGAGTCCCTGCCCAGTTCCTTGCAGAAGGGCTGTTTTCCAGGCAGCCCATAAGCTCCCTGAAAAACAGGGATCACGCTACTTTAGCACTGTCACTCCACTCAGCCGCTGCTCAGCAGGTGCTAGGTGCTAGGTGCTCCAATACTGGAAGTGCAGAGTCCAAAGTCACAGAAAAGCTATGCTGGGCAAAGATTTCCTGTTTATAGCTTCGGCTTTATACTGGCTCTTTAGTTTAGTCCATTCCTGTTTAAGACCTCAAAATAAAGTCTTCATGGCCTTTATGTAGCTGCTTTTGATGACCTCATATATTTAACTTATAATCTACTCAGGTGCCCTTTTTTTTTTTTAGTCAGGGTCTCGCTATGCAATTCTGGCTGGCATTGAGCTCACTTTTGTAGCCCAGGGGGCTCTCAAACTAGCACCGATCCTACTGCCTCAGCCTCCCAAGTGCTGGGATTACAGGTGTGCACCACCATGCCCGGCCCTAATCTTTTTAAAATTTTTTAAAAATGGGGTCCTGCTGCCCCTTGGGCTGAACCTGAGGGGCCCCTGCCTCAGTCTCCCCAGTGCCAGCTTACAGGTCTGTGCTACCAGAGCCTCACTGTATTAACCTGGGCTCGTCTCACCTCCCACATTGTCCTAAGCTGCTACGGGCACAGCTACCACACTTGCCTGCTCTCAAGTTGCACGGCCTGGCCCCTGTTCTATAGTACCCACATGCCAGGCAAACGGATCTGACTGCACTCCTGGGGAAACCAACCAGTTTCTTTGAAATCCTCTTCTGCCTCACAGACTAGGAAAACACCGACCAATCCACAGCAGTATGGGAACACAGCGCAGGGATGGAGCGCCTGTCTACGCCCACAAGCTGCTGCGCACAGCGGCTCCCTCTACGCGCATGCCCAGCTCACTATGGCCACCCTTCAGGGAAGTCCGCTCAGGAGGTCCTGACCATGGGACAGCCTTTAGGGAAAATCTGGTAATACTGTCCTCTAACAAACCTTGGTCTCTAGAGCTCATGGATATTCAAATTTTCCCATCCTGGGCCCGGCGGGATGGCTCAGTGGTCTAAGGCGCCCGCTTGGAAAGGCTTGGGGCAGCTTCAGGGACCACGGTTCGATCCCTGGCACCACATGCTGCGCCAGCCGTGCCCTCACGGTGGGCTCAGCCGGCCATAAAAATGAGTGAATAAACAAAGAAAGGTTCTGAAACAAGAAAAAACAAAATAAATAAAATAAAAAATTCTTTAAAAAAACAAATTTTCCCATCCTAGAATTCAAGCAAAAGTCAGTCAGATTTTGGAGCCAAACTCTCCAAAGTCACTGTTCAAGATACGTGACCTCTGTGCTAGTTGTCACACCACAACACCCACTAAGGATTAGATGAGTTACTCTATAAGTGCTTGGCATTTTTATCCAATTATGGCCTGTCAAGAACACACCAGCTTCCCAAGGATAAGACTTTCTGTGTTTTGATTCTTAACACTCCCAGAACAGCGTCAGAAACATTCTAGCTTTTTTTTTTTTTTTTAGAATTTTAAAATTTTTTTTCTTGTTTCAGAACTTTTATTTATTTTTATGGCCAGCTCAGCCTGCCCTGAGGGCAGGGCTGGCGCAGCATGTGGTGCTGGGGATCGAACCACGATCCCTGCAGCCGCCCAAGCTTTCCTGAGCAGGCGCTTTAAACCACTGAGCCATCCTGCCGGGCCCTCTAGCTACTTTTTAAGACTACTTTGCTATGCTGGCTGTACTTAAATGCACCATCTTTCCACTGCAGCCTCCTGGAGCTGAGATTAGAGGTGTGTGTCACTGTGCTCAGTCAGACAGATAACCAAATGAGTGAATCTAGGAAGCACCTGCAGCCCGAGCGTCTCTCCCCCCACACATTCCTAGCTTTCCTGCCTTTTGCTCCGCTCTCCATGAACCACTTAGGTCGGGGCAGTCATGACACTGCCCAGCCCAAACAGCTCCTGACGAAGCCCTTCCTCAGTCCAGGAGCACAAGGGGAAGTAACCTCGCCACAGACTGTGCTGTCCTGCTAAGTTGTGCTAACTATCCCTCAGCACCATTCTGATTTGTAAACTCTTATGGAGGTCATCGTACTATTATGTAAGACTAGACTATTACCTGGCATCTACTGGACAGATGAACACAGGACTTAGTTGTTGTTTTTGTTGTGTGTGGTTTTGAGGATTGAACTCAGGACCTTGAGCTTGGCAAGCAAGTGCTTATTCTACTGAGCTATATTCCCTGGCCCACCAAACATAGGATTTTAAAAAAAGTATAAGATTTCATAACCTATGAAGTTTTTTACTTATTTTCCCTCTCACTGTTGTGGCAATCTCCCTAGCATTCTGTGTGGGGTACAAGGTCCTACTGCAGTGGAGCTAGGAGTGTGGAAGCTCAGAACCAAGCAGATGACATGAACTCATGAAAATGGCTCGCCTGGGACACGTGCACAGAAAATACTTCCTCTGTGCTCTACCCTAAAGCTTCTAGTCTTGTAGCCAGAGTGGTAACTAAGGTACCTTTTATAGGTTGAAGGTATGACTGGGTAAGATACGAGCATTACGGCTCGGTGTGCGATCATGTAAACTGTCCTTGGTATTTAGCTTTCCTCACAGGCTTTAGTCCTCACAGCAATGATGGCTGTGGGATCAACTTATCTCCCTGGCCAGAATAATCTGCTTTTTGTGCTCAGTAGGCTAGAACACCACCAGAGAAAAGTGGAAATGGCTGGATTTTGGGACTTTTGTTCAGTAATCGTGGGAGGCTGACAGAGATTTGACCGCTATTTTAACATTTGGCTAGGCCATCATTTTAATTCTGTGTAAATGCACTTTAAGAACCTCCTCTGAAATTGGGCAAATAATCTAGAAGAAACTAAGATGTGGCTTCTAGTAATATACACAATGAGAATTGAATTCCAGGAGTTATTTATTTTATTTTTTTTTTGTATTTTTGTCCAGGAGTTATTTAAATCATGAGATTGGCCGGGCATGGTGGTGCACGCCTGTAATCCCAGCACTTGGGAGACTGAGGCAGGAGGATCAGTGTGAATTGGAGACCAGCCTGGGCTACAAAATTGAGCTCAAGCCGGGCGTGGTGGCACATGCCTGTAATCCCAGCACTCGGGAGGCTGAGGCAGGAGGATCGGTGTGAGTTCGAGACCAGCCTGGGCTACAAAAGTGAGCTCAAGGCCAGCCTGAACTGCATAGCGAAACCCTGTCTCAAAAAAGACATAAATAAATAAGTAAATCAATCGTGAGATTGCTTTACATGGTCTCTAACGTTCCGGAGAATGGCATGATGAAACATCGTAAGGACAAGGACATTCGGAGTAAGGAGCATCATAACGCTAAGAAATCCATTAACCTTAAAGCCCTATGACTCTGCTCATCTGTTCGTAAACCATCAATTTCACAGAACTATACTAAGTCATTTTTAACAGCTCCATTTTTGAGATGGAAAGTGGCCGTATTGCCCACACTGACCTAAAACTCTTGGACCCAAGCGACTGTCGTACCACACTTCCCTGTGAGCTAGGGCCATTGCTCTTGGCTTTGCCTGGATGCTGGGGAACAACCCAGAGCCTCATACACACTAGGCATGCCCTCTACCACTGAGCTACATCACCAGTGTTTTTTTTTTACATTAAATTTTTTTTTTTGTGGGACCAGGGTTCGAACTCACGACCTTGCACTTGCCAAGCAGGCACTTGTGCCTCGGAGCTATCTCCCCAGCCCCTTTTACATTAAATTTTGAGGCAGTCTTGCTAAGGTGTCTGGGTGGGCTTTGAACTAGAGACCCTTTTGCCTTAGCCCCTCAAGCAGCTGAGATCGCAGGCATGTGCCCCACCCCTGGTTGACTTCACTTTTCAAAATAATAGCTTTAAGTACCAGAACAGTTGCTTAGTAATTTTATGTATGTAATTCCTTTGCTGAAAGTTCCCCCAAATATTCTTCCCAGCAGACACAGATAATAGGAAGATTGTCTTGGTGTTGTTTTTGCTTCTGACAGTCACAGCGGCTTGGAAATAAGGTCCCTTAGTTTAGGGAATGATTATATGGCAGACAGTCAAACACATCTTTTTAGGATCATCTCGTTTTATTAGTAACTGATCTTTTAGCTATCTTATTTGTGGCAGTACTCTAAGTCTTCCAGGGAAGGGCTATGCTCATGGTTGGAAATTACCCATCCTGCCTGTGTAAGTGTCTGTGGCAATGGCAGGGACCCTACCAGGCAATTCACACACATTCCCCATCCCCTGATCACAGCCCTCCAGGTTCTGGGGTGGCTAGGCTCTCACTGGATTTTTATCTCAGAAAAAGGCTGACCGGAAGTTTTTCGTAACTAAAATGGAGACCGAATGTCAGTCATTTCAGTGATGCCAACCACGGGAGATGCCCTGCCAGAACCTCCAGCACATGCAGGGTCCTGTAGCCAAAGGACAGCAGTGCTCAAACTTACCCCAGTCAAGCCCAGTTTTCACTACAAATGCCAGTGGCCAGGACCAGGATCTGGTTGATATCAGAAAACAAATAAATATGCAACTGGGTTCTTGGGGCTTCTCTTCTTTTGCAACCTCAGCTGTTAAGAGATGGAAATCAGGCAAATTAAACATGACCCACCACCCTACAAATCCCCGCTGCAGTAATTGCTGAGGTTTCCTTGTGTCCACACGGCCATCACTACAGCTGGAGTGCACTCTCCTCAGAGAGGCTCCCCAGGAAGAGGCATGGCATCACAGTCAAAGGGCACAGACCTTTTCTTTCTTTCTTTTTTTTTAATTTTTATTTTATTTTATTCATTTTTTTCTTGTTTCAGAACCTTTGTTTGTTTATTCACTCATTCCTATGGCCGGCTCAGCCCGCCCTAAGGGCAGGGCTGGCACAGCATGTGGTGCCAGGGATCGAACTGCGGTCCCCGAAGCCGCCCAAACTTTCGCAAGCAGGGGCCTTAGACCACTGAGCCATCCCGCTGGGCCCCGGGCACAGACCTTTTCTTTGGTGCTAGCAAGCAAACTTAGGGCTTCAAACACAGGAAGCACATAATCCACTACTCAAGTACACCCCAAGCCACAAGATACGGTTTTGAGGCAGTATCTATATCATTCTATTTTGTACTATATAGAGGAAAACAATGTCTAGTCCCTCAAAATTAGTATCCTACCAGTGAAAAGAAATCATAAATAGCAAAACATAAAAATTTTCAGATTTTCAAGGACGACATGGATGGGGTCACTTTACAACTAGAGACAGAGAGTCCTCTGCCATGGGCCAGGTCTCAAGACAAGAGTAAACAAATACAGCTACATACTTCCTTAAGGGTGGGCATCAGGGATTGATACTCTAAGTAAGACCCCGGAAACAGTCATGAGCCCAAGCTCAATGGGTGGTATTCTTTTTTTTTTTGTTTGTTTTTTTGCGGGACCAGGGTTCGAACTCACGACCTTGCACTTGCCCAGCAGGCACTTGTGCCTCGGAGCTACCTCCCCAGCCCCGATGGGTGGTATTCTTGCCTGCTTGCTACGTGACTTGCCTTCCCATTGCACCTTGATGTTAATCCATTTTACCCGAGCAGTGGTGCTTGTAATTTCATTGGTTGACCACAGTTTTTGTCCCACTGCCCACCTAAGTGAGTCCCCATGTCTTCTCTATAAAAGTACCTGGAAGAGAGTTTCCTGGGGACTCCCACTCGGGATCCCCCTCCTGTCTCTCTCTCTCAGACAGGAGCTTTCTTTCCCTCAATAAATATGTTCTGCTTATTTTAAAAAAAAAATTTCACATTCACCTCACCAAAACTGGCATGCATAAACAGTTGAAGATAAACATGTAGAAGGTGGCCCGGTAGGATGGCTCAGTGGTCTAAAGCGCCTGAAGGCAGCTGCAGGGACCCCGGAATGATCCCTGGCACCACATGCTGCGCCAGCCCTTCCCTCAGGACGGGCTGAGCCAGCCATAAAAATAAGTAAACAAACAAACAAGAAAAAAAAAAATGAATAAAAAAAAAAAAAGCATGTAGAAATTATGCTGTCTCCCTGGGCCCTCAGATCTACTTCTTTTTTTTTTTTGAGACAGGGTCTCGCTATGCAGTTGAGGCTGGTTCTGAGCTCACTTTTGTAGCCCAGGCTGGTCTCGAACTTGCACCGATCCTCCTGCCTCAGCCTCCCAAGTGCTGGGATTACAGGCGTGCACCACCACGCCCGGCACCAGATCTACTTCTTATTCAAAGTTTAGTACTTACACTTAAATTTGTAAATTTTTTTACTGACAAAACGTAATACTTCCCATTAATATAAGTATTCTATTTTGAAAACTATGAGGGGATATTATAGTGAAATAAAAACCAGGAGCTGTTCAACAGACAATGTCATATAGACCTGTTTCCTCTATATGCTACATACAGTCATATCACTTTGGGAAGCACTGGACACAACCTATTAGACACTGGACTGAGAAGGCAGTACAGGGTACACGACACAAGTATATATAAGTTCCAAGAATGACATCTATACTCTGTCTTAGGATTTTATTTTTTGGCTGGCTCAGCCTGCCTTAAGGGTGGGTCAGGTAAGGCTTATGGGCTGAGGATCGAACCCTGGCCCCCCGCATCTGACTGCATTTGCCCAAGCAAGTGCTTAAACAACTGAACTAAGCTGCAGGTATCCTATACTTTGTTTTAAATGCCACACCTAACTTTAGAAAATAAAGTAAAACTAACTTGAACTTCTCTGTATCTGTGTGCCAGTTAATTCTTAGTCTGTTAGGAGACTGGTAAGACAAAAAAAGTTTTAAACGTTATCAGCTGTTAAAAACAACAAGGAAGAGTTTAAGGAAAGAATATATTTGAAGAACATAAACAAAAAGATATTACATAAGAAAAGAAATAATGTAACAATTTATGTAAGTACCTAAGGTAAACATGCTCTTATATTTAAACTAAAACAAAAAGTAATATTGGAGATGTGTGTATTAAAGAAATCTCTAATATAAAACATTTAAAATGTGGAGAATACTATTTCAAGGTACAGGAAATAACTGTTAAGATGGGCAAATCCACAATGCTTATAAAAACATGTTTGCAAAGATAAAGCTTATCTGAGTACTCATTTCTTGGATGGAGGAAAGAGATGAAATTGCTCATCACTGGAGACTGCCTTCTATTTTTGCACTACTTTCAGCTTCAACACTGATGGGCATGAATTCTGACTTACATAATTGCTATTTTTCAGTCTCATGCTCCACAGAACATGCATCTATTTCATGAGTACTTAACACAGCAACATTATTTCTTCAGCAACATTATCACAGTCATATTGCTTATTTTTAAGGCGGTATGTTTAACACAGTTATTATAACAAATGTTTTCGAAAATCTGAAACTTCAAATCAATGTGCTTCATTTGCCATAACTAGTCTAAGAAGCCCTAACTGGAAAAAACACAAATGTAAAAAGCTAATGAATTTAAAGATTATAAAATTGGTTTATTGTAAAAGCAATTCAAGAATAACCAGTTAAAATCTTATCCCCATGCTACCCAATACAACCAAGAAGCATGAAAATACTTTTACATTAGGAAGAAGGACATAAAGACCAGATTAAGGCTGTGATTCAAACTCAAAAGGAGAAGGGACTCTGAGGTCTCCTTCAGGTCAGTACAAAGGGTATACTAAGACCGAAGCACTGAGTCAGGAACAGGGCGCTGCTAGACACCGAGGTATCACTGGGCAGGGGGGCCAGGAGAAGGAAGACTACATATTGTTGTTCTATGGGTGAACTGAAGTGGTTGAAATTTTAGGAACAACTGTCTTTAATGACAGCAAGATGCAAGACAAGTCTTTACTAAAGAAAAACAAGTTTATAACTTTTTCTATCAAGGTCCCACTAACTCTGCACAGCTCACACCCACCTTCCCACCCTCCCACTAAGCTAAAGCTACTCTGCTGATATATATAAGATGCGATCTTATTTTGTATCTTACTGGCAAACTGTAGGAACTCCTAAGTAGCTTTGATTTTCTGCACATTAACAACCACCACAACATTCTACACCATCCACAAGCTCAATTTTGTATTCTAGGTAGAATTTCATTATTGTTCTAAACTCCATGCATCTGCACCGTGGCCATAGCCCCAGATTTAATTCAAGATTGAATCTTTTTGCTGTTTTTAAAATAAATTCTATTGAGTCAATTATGATGAATGACCAACTTATGGATCATTATGTACAACACAGTGATTGCATTATTTTTGGGCACTGAAAGTATTTAAAATAAAACTTATTTTTTCCACTTTTATACTCCTCCAATCTGAAGGGTCAAAATACTTAAATTTGTAACTGAAAAACAAAAACAAAAACCAAAAAACAAACAAAAAAAACCAATAAAATAAAACAAGAAAAAACTGAAACCCCAAAACCCAAAACCTTATCTTCCTAAGCTGAGGCTTCTCATAGCAGCTTTAGCCAGGAAAACAGAATTTGCCCTTTATAAACCCTTGAAAATAAGGGCTTATTTTAGAAGCACTGAACAGACCTTAAATCATAGAGGGGCTAGCTGGTGCCACTATAATTCACAACCAACTACTACTTCATAGCTTATATTGAAGAGTTAATTCATACTCATTTTGTTCCTTTTAAAAAATACTCTTTGGAAGCCATTATTACTTCTGTAGACACATACTCTAGTTATATCTCTTCCTGTAAAAATATAGGTATAATCATGATTATCTCTATTTCTTTGCTAAATTCAGCTACCAATATACATTTATTAATCTGATTGCTTTACTGGCTAACTTATGACCATATAGTAATCTATACACTACCCAGGGTCAATTTTCAGCATAAAAAGTAGAAGCAAGTTATATAAAACCTTATTTCAACCTGCTAGTATTTACTGTGTTCATTACCAATGAAAACTAAGGTACTAGAATTTACTTCCAAAACTAAGGTACAGATAAAGTTCCAGAGCTGATGGAAGGTAAACCCCTAGAAAGCTTACTTCTGCCACGTACATTACAAACCTACTCAGTAATTTCCTAGCAAGATTCAAATTAGTCCAAGGGGAGATTAAGCCATCTTTCAATTCATCAGACCATATTGATCACGTGTCCAGAGAGCACAAGGTACTCCTCTAGGCACTAACCATAGTAACGCCCTTTCTGGAATACTAAACTACCTAAAACATTTGTAGATTTCCCCAACCAGAATTAAACTACTTGTGAAATATAAACTACTACCCATGTGTTCTAAGTAGATACATTAAAAGCTACCACTTAAAAAATAAACTGGAAAGTAGGGAAGCCTAAAAAAAGATACATTCTGCTATCACACTGTTATAAAAATTACAAGTGTTGTGAAGATATAGAAAAAGCGGATAATCAAGATTTAAATAGGATGGCAAAAACCAGGAAACACAGATTTTACCAAACTATGATAATCTTCTGAAGCTACAACTATAAACAGATTCACTAATATAGTAATTTGCCTAGGTTCTGGAAAAAACAAAAATCAACCAACCCCCACCCCCAAGAGCCAAACAAAAAATAAAACACCCACAAAAATATCCACCCAAACCTATACTAGAGTATGTGGCAATAATTAATATATTTCTATGGAAATTGACTCATGCCTTACAAGCTCCTAAAATAAAATCAAGGTCACTATGTGACTAATGATAGCACTAAGGAAAAGTCTCCAGCCTTGGTTTCAGCTCTCTTTTCGAGTCAGCACCAAGTACTTCATACCAGGTACATCTGGCCCGCCACGCCAGAAGGCATGTTTTGCCACCGAGCAAGGGCTGCTGAAGAAAGAACTACTTCAGTACACTAAATGTGGCGACACGAAGCACTCTCACTTCTGAGTCTAAACCGCTAGAACCATCAGCAAACATCGAACTGGGCCAAAGGAATGGCGTCCATCATTCCAGCAGGCTCATTTTCCCCAGCCCCCAAAAAGGAACAGTAGTTAAGAGGAGCAAAAGAAACAAAAAACCTTTTGATTCTTTAGGGCCAACTGTGAAAGAGGTCAGCAATATATTAACAGCAGCAATGGACAAGGAAGAGCAAATAATGGATGAAAGAATCTTGCTGGACGTTGGTTCATCTTTTTCTGTATAAGCCCGAAAAATTTTAACGGGCTTATTTGGAAATTTCAGGTACACACGTCTCGTCTCCTTAGATCCTTCACAGATTTAGAATTCAGTCTACCTGAGGGCTCTATAACCATGTAAGAAAGCTTTCTTTGTCTAGCTTGGTGGCGGCCAACACCGACTCCATGTCGTTAAGGATGTCAGAACTCAGAGCCTCCTGCAGACTGGGCATCAGCTCCTCTCCTTCTATGTTCATCCCATCTCCTTCCAGTGTTCCAAGGTCCACATTTGTTCCGGGAATGGCTTCAAGGTAGTCCGGGAAACGGCTCTGCTGTGAGGGCAGGGTGCTTTGGTTGATCGTATCACCTATTCGGCAGAGGGAGAAAGACATTGTGGTGATTTCTGAAAATCTAACATCAAAGCAGCATCGCATGAGCATGCAGACAAGGAAAGACACATAGCTCACCTGTAAGCTGGTGCTCAGAATTTAAACAGCACAGATGAAATGACAGCACCAGGTTTACCTTAACACTGCCCAGATATTCCATATAGAGTCTGAAAGCTTAATACTAAGTGTGAAACAGGGAAGGGCCTTGTAAAAAAAATCCCTCTAGAAAGACTATGCAGCAGGGGAAGCAGCCTTACACCATGGACTGTCAGATATCCCCGAACACGGGAACGTTATGGGTTTCACACAAAGCACAGACATGTTTTTCTCTTCTGCACACTTCGGCCAACACTAAAATAAAATATTCTGATCATGGAGATTTACAATGATAATAACAAAACAAGATACCCAGAAATCCTTGCAAATCCTTCTAGTCTTACTGCTAGGTTTTCCACACTAACCTGGCCACAGACCCTGTTCTGTATATGACTGTATTAACATTCCGCACATCAGCAGAGAACGTGTTCAGAAAAACGTCAGGGGTTTGAAGGAGAAATGCAGATGTGAGGAGCAAAGGTCAGCGGCCTGTGTAAATCCAATCTGAAGCGGCTCCTAGGGGCCAGGCATGGTAGCGCATGCCTGTAATCCCAGCACTTGGGGGGCTGAGGTAGGAGGATGGATGTGAGTTTGAGACCAGCTTGGGCTACAAAAGTGAGCTCAAGGCCAGCCTGAACTGCATAGTGAGACCCTAGATCAAAACTGAAGCAGCTCCTAGGGATGATTGAGATTCTCAGGACACCCAGGAATGACACTATGGACGTATGAAGCATCACCATCAGGACTAGATGAGGACAGAGACAAAGGAGTGCCAGCCATTTTCCAAAGACAAGTTGTCGGCTAACGACCCAGCCAGCCAAACGGCTGCTTGCCAGTTCCTGCGCTCTCTGTTATCAAACTCAGGGCAGCCATCAGCACTAAGTCATAGGAGAAGTGGCTCCTTAATTACCTCTGCAAGGTGTTTGTTTACTGTGTAGGTCTTGAAAGACTTTCATAAATATTATGACAATAAAGTAGGGCAGGGGGCTTACCATCAAGTCCTTCCCATCGAATTTCCTGAGCCTCACAACACTTAAATTAGACCCCAAATCCTTAAGAGAAGGACAGACAATAGCTCACATGCAAAGTATGAATACAAATCTCCAAAATTAAGAACATGAATCTATAATGACAAAAGGAAGCTTCTAACGAAGACCTCAATTATCTTACCAATTTACATGTTAAAATGTCATGTCAGTTTTATCCAAATAGAACTAAGATACTCAATCCATGATATTTAAAACTGCGAAAACAGGGGCCTGTCAGGATGGCTCAGTGGTCTAAAGTGCCTGCTTAGGAAAGCTTGGGCGGCTGCAGGGACCATGGTTCGATTCCTGGCACCACATGCTGTGCCAGCCCTGCCCTCAGGGCAGGCTAAGCCAGCCATAAAAACAAACAAACAAACACACAAACAGAAGTTCTGAAACAAGAAAAAAAAAACTGCGAAAACACCAAATAGAAAAAAACAAAGTCACTGAAGTTTACACAGTTTTATTTTATTTTTTCTGATTCATCTTTGCTCACATGTTGCCAGGTCTGATGGTAACATGTGACTAGAAGTCTGGTTTCTATGAGGGATTAGCAGTACTAACCTGTGTCCATCTCATCGACACTGTTTAGGAAGTCATCTGGGGTCCGAGGCACACTGTAGCTGCTCATGCTGAGCCCACTGTCCGTACTTTCATCTCGAGAGTGATAGGTGCCACTACGACAACAACCACAACAAAAGTTAAAGACAGTACCGGAGCAGGAGGGGAGGGGATGCAAAAAGATGTGTTGGATACGTGTACCAACTCCCCACGAGGGATGTAATCATTATGGAGTGCAAACTTCTTCTAAGAAAAACAAAACAAACAAAAAAAAACTCAGGAAAAGACTCAATGCTAAAAAATTTAAATCAATTCAGGGCAAAATAAGTATCTACTAAGTATCGAGATTCTGAAAAGGATTAGTAAAATCTTTAACCTGCAACATCTAAAGCAAGCATTCTCCGTCAGGGCCACAGACAGCCCTAAGCTACGAAATAAACAGACGAGTTAATCTTCATTGAAGCTGGCAGCTCAAAGGGGCTCCAAGGCTTTTCATTTTGGTGACAAGCCGGTTAGTTTCTCCAGGTGACAAGAAGTTTTTTGCATAGGTACTCTGGGTGTCATCTGATGATGGGGTTGGGGAGAGTAAGAAAGAGTAGCAGGAGGGACCTAACAAGCTCTGCAAATGCACAGTCGGTTCCACAGTCTCAATTTCCAGGTGGTGGTGACACTGGCAGAGAGGTCAAAACCCAAGCCTTAGCTGGGCAGCAAGGCAGACTTGCACTAGACTCATTAAAATTCCTACCTCTTGTACAGAGAACTTAAGCCAAAAAAAAAAAAAAGAACCAGAATTCCTTTTTTGGACTGGGCCAAAATAGACGGTGACTTTCTGCCACTAAGAGAAGAACTCCCATAGCGCAGTTTCCTGGCTGCTGTTGTCGTGAGCTAAGAACCCAGAATCCGCAGCCATACAGCTCCATCTGTGGGTAAGATCAGCAAGCAGGACATTGCAAAGCACACTCCTTGAGGAAACATAAGCCACGACAGATTTTTACTTTAGGCCAAGTGAGAAAAATCCTAGATTTACCTACAGGAAAGTAAACATCCTGAGAACATAACTTTCACAAATAGAAAGCATGCTTTATGCGATAGCACAAAGGTGACCAGCTGACATTGACAAAATCCAAGGCAACAGTTATTTTTCTTAATGGTTGTGGAACACGAACTTTAACTTTCCTTACATCTTAGACATTTAAGCAATTGTTTAACTTATAACCAAAGTTTAGGAACAACAACCTTAAGCTGTAATTGTTGAAGGTCTAATGTTGAGCACCCCAACTTTCTTTGGTGAACTGCTTTGTGCATTTGCTTGGTCTTCCCACTCCCTTCACTGTATACTGCAACCTCCTGTTTACCAAAGGCTGCTGCCAGATTAGGCAAGATTCAAAAGCCTTGCACATATCCAAGAAAGCACACACTTGTGTCTGAGACCATGTGTTATGTACACACGTGGAAAGGCTTCAGGAAGTGGTTTGTTTCTATTTTCAAATGCCTTGACCTGGGGCAAGAGCCTTGTCCAAATCACTTCTCTCTTCTCACAGCACAGGGCATGTACTAGACACGAGAGTAGCTAAATTTACAGAGGTTTGTGGAGCTCAGTGCACAGGCGAAGCACACAGGCATTGCTGCAGACACCCACAGGGCCATATCTTCCTGAGCGGGAATTGCCCCTAGAGATCCCTACTTTCTGCAGGGTCTCAACAGACTAGGCTGTGATGACAGAGGTCAGTAACAACAAACTGCAAATGCTACTTTGTAAGGGGTCTACAACTTTGGGGCTGAAGACCAACAAATACACCAATAAATTATATACAGGTCTATATGAATCGCATGTGTAAAGGGGAATCTGAGCTGGCCTTGAGGGGTCTCAGAATGAGAAAGAGGTAAAGGACTGCTGGACCACTAGTCAGTCGATTCCCCGCCAAGGCAAGTAACAAAAATGCTTAGGGCCTAACGAGAAGTGTAAGTCAACTGGTTAGGTTATTGAGAAATCATCCAGAGTATTTTTAATAAAGAAAACCAACAGCTGGGCGTGGTGGCTCACGCCTGTAATCCCAGCACTCGGGAGGCTGAGGCAGGAGGATTGGTGCGAGTTTGAGACCAGCCTGGGCTACAAAAGTGAGCTCAAGGCCCGCCTCAACTGCATAGCGAGACCCTGTCTCAAAAAGAAAAAAAAAAAGAAAACCAACATGGCATGGTTAGCCATTTGGTTTTAGAAACTGGGGGCACTAGAGAGATTAACTCTATGAGCTACTCCTCAAAAACAGTAAACTGATTATCTGCTATGCTGTGATCTTACCAGAAAAGAATCTCAAATTACAGTCCAGCTCTTGTCAAGTTTTAAGAAAGTATTTGCACAAAAGACTGGCAAAATGGGGCCCGGCAGGATGGCTCAGTGGTCTAAAGCACCTGCTTAGGAAAGCTTAGGCGGCTGCAGGGACTGCGGTTCGATCCCCAGCACCACATGGTGCACCAGCCCTGCCCTCAGGGCAGGCTGAGCAGGCCATAAAAATAAATAAATAAACAAACAAAAGTTCTGAAACAGGGGCCCGGCGGGATGGCTCAGTGGTCTAAAGCACCTGCTTGGGAAAGCTTGGACAGCTTCAGGGACCACGGTTCGATCCCTGGCACCACATGCTGCGCCAGCCCTGCTCTGGGGGCGGGCTGAGCCGGTGATAAAAATGAGTGAATAAACAAAGGGGGGCCCGGCAGGATGGCTCAGTGGTCTAAAACGCCTGCTTGGGAAAGCTTCAGGGACCACGGTTCGATCCCTGGCACCACATGCTGCGCCAGCCCTGCCCTCGGGGCCGGCTGAGCCGGCCATAAAAATGAGTGAATAAACAAAGGTTCTGAAACAAGAAAAAAATAAAATAAAAAATTCTTTAAAAAAAAAAAAGTTCTAAAACAAAAACAAAAAAAACTAAAAAGTTCTGGAACAAGAAAAAAAAGGAAAGAAAGAAAGAAAGAAAGAAAGAAAGAAAGAAAGAAAAAGAAAACGACTGACAAAATGATAGAGCCTATCCACTTATTCGAAGAATAGCTTAATTTTATCCTGGATCAACATAGATCTTCACTAAACTGGCATTGGGCTTACCTGGAGTTGAAATTTACCTTGCGAAATAAAAAGTTTTGCACTTTTGATCTTTCCTCAGAATTACTAGTTTGAGCGAATACTCTGAATTTTAGGTATATCTTTATGCACTGTGTATATGTCTGTCAGAAGATCAAATATAAACTTAAAATATGTTTGAGAAGATTTACAAAGTAAAAGTTCTAAACTAGGCTACAGTACAAGATCGGAAGAACAGCCAGGGATATAGCTCAGTAGCGTAAGCGCATGCCTGGCAAGTACAAGGTCCTGAGATCGATCCCAGAGTTATTAAAAAAAAAAAAAAAAGTGGATGGGAGGTGAATGGTGGGACATACACTTCATTATTCTAAATATTTAACAGGGTATTTTGTTTTTCTTAGAATCATTAAGATTTTAGTTCAACTGCAGAAATGTAAAAAGGTGACACAACTTTTCTAAACCAAAGCATCTTTTAAGCAGTATGTTGCTTAAAAGTGATTGGGAGAGGGAATCAAAACCACAAAATAGTCCATATTTTTTAAAAAATGAAACTCCACATTCTGGTCAAGGAGATTATGGACCTCAGAGGAAAGGCATAAATGAACCATGGTGTGTTGAAGGAGAGTCACCCAGAGAAAAAACATTCTCTCAGGCTTTCACAGAAAGCAAACTGGTCAAGCAATGGCCGTGAGTCATCCGGATAGCTGACAATAACAACAGTTCTACAAAGCACTGTACGTGGTTCCAAAGTTAATCCTGAGAGGATTTGACCTTGGAAGATACAAAAGATGAAAGTTTTGTTATACAGGTCTTGCTTTAACTTGCCCTTGATCACCCAGCAGAAAAGCTTAATTATGAGGCATAAAATGCAGAACTAGATTGTATGGTGAGCTGGAGGAGGCTTACATGAACAACCTCCAACGTTGCCAGTTTCACTGGTAACCCAATGCAATTATGGAACACTGGACTATGTATACATCTACTTCCTCTCAGTTCAAAAAGAAGAATTTTTTTTTTCTTTCCTTACCAATATCGATTAGAAAATGCATCATGTCCATACCCTGTGCTTTCTATTACTATTATGAGGACAATATGCAATGTGTCAATTATTGCGAATGTACTACTGTGTTGTGAAACTATCATATTGATACTTCTTATTAAAAGTAATAAAAAAAGAAACTCCACAGATATTTTATAGACTAGAAATGAATTTAATCAAGGGCACAAACACTATGTTTCAGATGGCAGCTGTCAACATAGCAGCTCACATACTGCAATGTCTATGAAACCCAGCAACAGGGATAACTTGCAAAGTATTTTACAGTTACCTTCAAATACTGCAAATAATTTCGATGAATTTATGAAAGAGGTACAATTTTTTTGTTTTGTTTTGTTTTTGTTTTTGTTTTTTGGTGCTAGGAATCAAACTTGGGACTTTGCACTTGCCAGGCAGGTTCTGTGTTCTCCTAGGCCAGAAGTACACAACTTTGTACTTCACCTCCCAGAGCTACAGCCCTTAAGAGAACACATGGCCTTATAATGTGGGTGGATGAAATGTCTCAGGTTGAATGGCTACACATGGGAAAAAAATTTTTTTTTAAATTTTATTGTTGTTTCAAACTTTTATTTGTTGGTTTATTTATTTTTATGGCCGGCTCAGTGTGCCCTGAGGGCAGGGCTGGCGCAACATGTGGTGCCAGGGATCGAACTATGGTCCCTGCAGCCGCCTGCAGGTGATTTAGACCACTGAGCCATCCTTCCGGGCCCCCGACACATGAAAAATTTCTGCCAAAATTAAGTCCTAAAATAAAGTCATAAGCCGGGCATGGTGGCTCACGCCTGTAATCCCAGCACTCGGGAGGCTGAGGCAGGAGGATCAGTGCGAGTTCGAGACCAGCCTGGGCTACAAAAGTGAGCTCAAGGCCAGCCTCAACTGCATAGCGAGACCCTGTCTCAAAAAGACAAAAAAAATAAAAAAAAAAAATAAATAAATAAAGTCATAATGAGCTTTAAGATACAGTTTACTTGCTTTCACAAAAAGGTGTTCACATGTGCTTTCGTGATTAATTTTTAGGTAACTATTAACCGGACAGGCAGAAGCAAACATGCTGTAACTGAGTAAATGTTCTCTACACAAGTCTGAACAGCTCATTTCCTCTCACAGGAGATGGCTTTGAGTTCTCAGCTTTTATTGCCCTTGCCATTTATGGAGAGAATCATTTATAGCTGTTTTCTGGCCCACACAATTGCTCAAAAAGGGCAAGGACAAACTCAAATAGAAAAATCTTAAAAGCTGTGAGCTTGTTCAAATATTGGTCAGGAGCACTCTCACCAACCTGTTAAGAAAGGGATCTGAGCTGTTGGTCGTCATTGTCCTCAGTTCCTGAGACAGGCCAGGAGAAGACACTGGGTTTGGAGTCCCGCCGTCCTGCTCCAGGGTTGGCAACTGGCTGCGGAGAGCCAACTCCTTAAGTGAACAACAAACACAGAGAGAACTATTAACTACTCAATCTACTGTCAAGACTTAAAAATGCATCTTTGAGTAATGTGGTATAAACAAAGTTTAAGTATTACCATTTACTTTAAGTTAATATATTTTCCAATCAGAATGACTAAATTCTTCTATACATGTCATGCAACTGAAAATTAAGACGTATTATATGAAAGTTTGTCTAGTTTATTAGGCCAAAAATATAAATATTCTGCTAGATTTACTTTGCTATTTTTTTTTCCCCCTCTCTGAGATATTCCCAAGCCCTCCCCTGGAGTAAAATGGCAAGTGAGGTCTTTAAAAATCAATCCTTAAAGTTTGTATTTACTCACCAATGCTCATATGGTTTTGTATGTTTGGGACCAGCAATAAAAATAAAGCAGAAAGAACATTTCATGATTTACTGTAAGGCTGCAACCATTCCCTCCACCCCCAACACTGTGTTATACTTTTTTATCAAGTATCTCCTTTGGACTTCAGGTTTTCCTATCTGGAGCTGGACAGAGTGTGTTTTATCACCTAAAACAGGGACAAAGAAGGAATAGAAGGGGACCAGAAGTACAAATAGGAACCAAAAGTTTCTTTACCCTAAACAAAATGGGGTACTGTTTTCAAGAGTATCCAATAACTGCTCAGCGGATTTCTACCTAGAAAAGTTACAGGCTGCTGCTAGGAGGATTCCCCACGGCTGGCCTCAACAGGGGAAAGTGTGCACTGACTTGGCCAGGCCTCTACAGCAGTGCCCCCACTCTGGGCAGCCTAGCACCTCACATCTACTGCAGCTTATTCCTCTCATTTGCTTACTGCTTTGGTAAGAACTTTTACTGTGCCGATCAGCTTCCTTTCCCTCCACTTTTTGGTTTGATCTGAAATAAGCCCTTAAAAAAAAAAAAAAAGAGGCTTCTGGCCCAGCCCCTGCCCTGGGCTGGCCAGTCCTGCAAGCTCCTGCAAACCCTTCCCCTGCCTGCCATCCCAAGACTTCCACTTCTCTCATGCAAAAACCACTACTTTTTATTCATACCCAACTTCAGGATTTTCCAGTTCTTAAAACTAGTTTCTTAACCAGAATGAGAGAATTCAAAGGTCTGTGAATTTGGATGAGGAAAAAAAATATTTTAATTCTGTATATCTGGATGTAGGTAACACGGTAACATTTGAGAGGAAACAACGTAGCGGTGCAAATATCTTAAAACACCATCCATGCTCACTGTGATCGCAACATTATATTCGGTAAAACATGCTTCTACATAGTGTTATTTATACGGATAAAGAAGTATGTTATGCCAACTTTTAGTATTTTGATAAATATACCAATAAAATTATTTTTCTCTAAAATTTGATCCTCCCTGTATATATTCTGAGATTGGTTCCAGAGTCTCAGCTGAATAGCCTCAGGACTATGCCCTTTTCCTGAAAGGGAAGGCTTTTCCTAAGTTACTGCATCTTAGGTGCGGGGGCATTCTGGACCTGGCCCAGGGCCTCCTACCATGGCACACACGTATATATCTTACACCTCCTACCAGGCTTTGGACCTTTCAGAGTCCAGCAGTTTTCCTTTACACCTACTCCCATCACCCTACTCATTCAAGATCTTGTTACTGGAAATCAAACCACCACTCCCATCATAAATCATGCTCAGGCTAGTAAGCATGTTTCACTTTTTCTGAAGAGCATCTATCAACCTGTCAGGAACGAGGAACACACTTGTAACAATCCAAAGCTGAAATTCCTGGACAGTCCTTGATGATGACATGACTGCTTCATTAGTGAGCTTCAGCCATGCACCGTGTCAGTCCCACCCTAGAACTGATTTAGAAATTCTCCCTGTAACACCCTGCAACCTTTTTTTGTGATTTCCTCTACGACCCACTCCTAGTCATCCCTTGAAACTCAAGCCCCATTTCCACTTCCTACTCATGCATAGTCTGTGATGCTGACAACTCTGGTCACCTCTTCCTCCTCCCATCAAAGGTATTCATTCACATTCATCTCTATAAATTTTTTTCTAGTCTCAGAAAGTAAGCCGAAGGCCAATATACCCTCAGTGCTTCTGGAAATACTCTTTCTTTTCTATATTCTGTTTGATAATTCCCACTGTCACCTCATAAAGTGGGAGAGTGACTTTAGAACAAAGTAGGTATTATTTATTAACCTGTAAATCCTTACTGACATAAATGAACTGGCTCAATGCTTCTACAATGTTTATAGTCTTTTTCTTTTTTTTTTTTTTTTTTTTTGTGGGACCAGGGTTCAAACTCACGACCTTGCACTTGCCCAGCAGGTACTTGTGCCTCGGAGCTATCTCCCCAGCCCCTGTAGTCTTTTTCAAAATTATTTTACAACATTAAAACTAAGAGTTATGCACAGACTAGACGTACCATAATGTTGCTCCCTGAATTTTGGCATTATATGTGCTCAAAGCTAATCATTTTTTGGTGAAGTTGTGTTTTTTGGATTAGTGGGGGGCAGGGAATACAGAATCTAATCTTGTCTAAACTGGCCTTACAAACATAGTCCTCCCATCTCAGCCTCCTGAGTAGCTAGGATTACAGGTGTGTGCTCCTGTATCCAGCTTTAATCTTTACTTTTTGCCTGACTTAACAACTGAATTTATATAGTCAGCAAATGCTGCAGAACCACCTATTGCAACTCACAAATGAAAGGCAACTTAGAGAATGTGAGTAAGAAGGTAAATCATTCTGAGCAAACTAAGGAGGTATTCAACTCCAGAAGGACCACAGAAACATTTCAAAGATTCACACAGACTTAATATGAGGATCAAAGAAAGAAAAAAAACAATACTCCTTTACTAGTAATGATGGATGCTAGCATTATTTGTCATAAAACAAATACAATGTGACAAGGCTGATGATACAGATAGCCTACACACACGTATTATAGGTATCTCAGGCCTGAACATTCAGTAGACATCTGAAACATCTAGTGACAGTAACCAAGCAACATGTTAAGACACACTAACTTCTGAACAGCGTTCCTGAGAGTTAACTGAATAACAAGTTGCACAGGAAGTATACACAAGGCATACACTTCTGAAACTCCCCCATAATAAACACAATCACTCCCTGAGAATATTTTCTTTCTGTTCCTTACCCTCCACTCCCACCCTTAAAAACTAACCAACTACTTTTTGTCCTTACAGATTAGTTGGTATTCTATAGTTTTCTATAAATGGGATCACATCGCCTGTTCCTTTTCATTTAGAGATTATTCTGGTATTAACTCACAGTTACACGGGGCTGGGAAGATAGCTCTGTGGCACTAGTGCCTGCCTAGCAAGTGCGTCGTGAGTTTGAACAAGGGCCTGAGTTTAATCCCCAGTTCATAAATAAATAATAAGTAAAATAAAAACTTAAAAATTAAAAAATGAAAGAATCAACTCATAGTTATAGTTCATTCCTTTTATCATTAATTTTCTAGCATAAAGACATACTAAATTGCTTATTCACTTGCTGAAGTATTTTAATTATTTCTAAACTTTTGTTCTACGTACGTACAACCGCTCATTTCTCTTGGACACAGTGAGAATTTAAAAACCTAAAGCTAGCTGAAGTGTTTTAAAACTTTTCACTAGGGCCCAGTGGGATGGCTCAGTGGTCTAAAGCGCATGTTTGGGAAAGCTTGGGCGGCTTCAGGGACTGCGGTTCGATCCCTGGCACCACATGCTGCGCCAGCCCTGCCCTCAGGGAGAGCTGAGCCGGCCATAAAAATGAGTGAATAAACAAAGGTTCTAAAACAAGAAAAGATAAATTAAAAAAAATAGTAATAATAATAAAACAAAAATTAAAAAAAAACTTCTCACTATATCCATTCCCATTCTCTTTACTTTTCTAAATGATGATTATCAGTTTTACATGAAGCCAAAATACATATTATCTTACTGTTTTTTGGTTTGGTTTTTTACTGAGAAGATCTCCTTATATTGTCAAGGGTGGCCTTCAACTTTCAATCTCCTGCTTCAGTCTCTGAAACAGGACTACAGGTGTGTGCCACTGCGTCTGGCTCTCCCAGGCATGGCAGGGGCTGCTGGGCATCGGAGTGAGGGCTCTGCCACTGAGCCAGCCCTTGAGGTCTTTTTTATCCATGGGAATTATGTTGCTACTTTACATGAGAAGGGAGAAACAGAAGGATCAATGCCCATGGCTGGGCCCATAAAGCCACTGGGCAAAATAGGAAAACTCCTATTTTCCTATATGAACCACCCTGGAAACTTCTCTCCAGACCAAGTTGGGACCATTGATTTTAGTTGTAATGCGGGGAGCTCTGACTGCAAATGTGCCCCAGATTACCTAAGATTTACAAATTCAATAGGAAACATCTTTACATTTTTATGTTACAGGAGAAAACGAGCCTAAAATTACTCCATTAAAAAGTCAAAGCCAGGCGTGGTGGCACAGGACTGTAATCCCAGCACTTGGGAGACTGAAACAGGAGGATAGGTAGGAGTTTAAGATCAGCCTGTGTTACAAAAGTGAGCTCAAGGCCAGGCCGAACTGCATAGTGAGACTCTGTCTCAAAAAAAAAAAAAAAAGTAAAATAACTCTACAAGAACCATCTGAGCATGAAGGCTCTGATTCAATCCCCGTACTGCAAATACAGAACAGAAGCATGAATAAGTTTTGGCTGAATTTCCTATAACTTGCTTACTTTCCCATTTTGAAAGTGTCAAATTATTCTAACTGCCTTCGAGAAAGGAAAAGGTTTAACAAATTTGTTTTAGATCAGTATTCTAATTTTAGACATTGTGCATTTCAACTAAAATCAGCTTTGTTGTAGACAATCCAACTATGACCCAAAGTTTCTTTTAAGACTGCTACATCAGGGCCTGGTGGGATGGCTCAGTGGCCTAAAGCGCCTGCTTGGGAAAGCTTGGGCGGCCTCAGGGACCGCAGTTCGATCCCTGGCACCACATGCTGCACCAGCCCTGCCCTCGGGGCGGGCTGAGCTGGCCATGAAAATGAGTGAATAAACAAATAAAGGTTCTGAAACAAGAAATAAATAAATAAATGAATAAATGAATAAATAAATAAATAAATAAATAAGACTGCTACATCAGATTTACTTAACTACAAAACAGGTTTATCTAAAATGTGTTCTGCTAAAGCTCTGCTACTCTAACAGACGAGCAAATGTCTATACAGTTCTAAAACAAATGTTCAGTATTCAGATCTAGAGTTCATGGTTTGATGCAGTAATTCATTTTTACATTTATAATACTTGGTTAAGAGTACATGGAATCATAAAGCTTTCACACAATGGAAACTCAGAACTTAATCTGTTCTTCACTGGAAATAGGACAATTTAAAAGGGAAATACTTTTGAAAATTATTTCTAATTTCATGTCTACTGTTCCTTTTTTTTTTTTTTTTTTAATTTTTTTTTTATTTATTTATTTATTTATTTTTCTTGTTTCAGAACCTTTATTTGTTTATTCACTCATTTTTATGGCCGGCTCAGCCCGCCCTGAGGGCAGGGCTGGCACAGCATGTGGTGCCGGGGATCGAACCGCAGTCCCTGAAGCCTCCCAAGCTTCCCCAAGCAGGCGCTTTAGACCACTGAGCCATCCCGCCGGGCCCCATCTACTGTTCCTTTAAAATCTGACTAAGTAAAGCATGGATTGGGATATAGCCCCAAATTTCCATTCTCTTTTTAAGATCTGCCTCCTTAAAACATGTAGTCCACCTGGGTGTGGTGGCACACACCTGGAATCCCAGCACTAGGGGCCAAGGAAAACTGCAAATTTGAGCATAGTCTATACAACCGAGCAATTTAAAGAGATTGTACCCCAAAGATATAGATAGACAGATATACAGATAGACAGACAGATATAGATGGATAGGCAGGCAGGCAGGCAGGCAGGCAGGCAGACAGACAGATAATGTAGCTGAGCATGAAGGCTCTGATTCAATCGCCGTACTGCAAAATACCAAACAAATTAAAATGAACAATTGTTTGCCGATTATAAATTTTTTTGCTTTGTTTTTTAATGTTTGCACAATTTCCAAAGTATCACAAGTGTGTGTGTGTGGGGGGGGGGGGGGGTGTACTTAAAAAAAGTGCACATGGCTGGGGATCTAGCACAGCAGCGCAAGTGCCTTCCTGGCAAGTCAAGGTCTTGAGTTTGATTCCTGGTACCAAAAAATAAAAAATTCTGAAACGTAATGGTAATCAGCGAAATTATTTTGAGATTAAGGGTAGACTGCTTGTACATATATAATACTTATTAATACTTATGAGGGAAGGAGAGGTTACTACTGTTCTTACACTCTAACAAACTCCAAAGACATACATGAATTACAAAGGGGGAAGCACGGTGTGAGGGCACACACCTACAATCCCAGCACAAAGGCGCAGGGATCCATCAGTTTGAGGCCAGCCTAGGCTACAGTCACACCCTGTCTCAAAAAAACAAAACAAAAAAAAGAAAACTGGAGAGAAAAATGTTGATTTTTTTCCCCCTACATATATAGTTGTACTTTCCCTCCCAAGCTTTTTGTTTAATTTGCAACCATAATTTGAATTTTTTTTCCAAACAGAATCCAATGTAAATGAGTATGCTCACTGCACATGAAAATATTCACAAGAATTAATTTGGGGGAGGAGATCACCATGTCCACCTTAAGCTTAGTTTCTTAAAACATCTTTGCTTTTATTTATTTATTTATTTTATTTATTTTTTATTTTTTTGTCTTTTTTGAGACAGGGTCTGGCTATGCAGTTGCGGCTGATCCTGAGCTCACTTTTGTAGCCCAGGCTGGTCTCGAACTTGCACCGATCCTCCTGCCTCAGCCTCCCGAGTGCTGGGATTACAGGCATGCGCCACCACGCCCGGCTAACATCTTTGCTTTTAGAAAATATGTTTGAGAATTATATCCACTGACGGGTAATATGTGGTACACAAGTGAAGGAGGTGACCACCAATTTAAGGAAGATTATCTTACTCCAAATTTAGAAACAGAGTAACTTCATAAATATATAGCTTGTGAACAATTGTGTTACGGATAAATATTTGTGTCGATACTGAACGCAGGGGAAAAGAGCTTTCCTGGTGCCGCCACACCACATTTCTAGCACAGCCTGCTTTCTTGCAAGATGACAGACAACAGGACACAGGCCATGTGGAGTGGGGCTGGGCTCCAGGGCTGGGAAGAGGGAAGGGAGCAGAAGGAAGAAAAGTAGAGGATCCGAGTGTGGTATGACATGTAACAGCTCCCCATAGCGAGTACACTGACTGTCACCAAAGTGTGTGCCACCAAAAAATTAACAGCTTTCAGAAGTCATCTTAAGATCTTGTGACTGATAAAACCCGTTCAGACCTCTGGTCAATGTGTAGGCGCGTTTGCTTGTCTGAGTCTTTTGTGCCGGAGACTGGACCCAGAGCCCGGGCCGGCTAGATGAGTACCTACCACTAAGCTCTGCCTGTCCAGTGTTTTTATGCCATTTATTAAGAACTGTGCAAAGCAAGTAGATTCAAAGCAGGAACTGCAGTTTGGTGTTTCCAGTGTCACTGAGATTCAACACTGTTCCTGAAGATTTCTGGAATTAGATCTTTTGTGATTTATATCTCAAAGTAAAGTTACTATAGTGCCAATCAAATAGCAAGGAACCCATTTTAGTTCATAAAATGGCTAAAACAACCTATTAAGAGTATGCAAGGTATGAGGTTAAATCTTCCCTTTCTCTTTTTTACACTCAGAAGTTTTCAACATACCAACCAAAAATAAAATGTGTTCATGGAAAATACTCAAGTAATTTTGGATTTATATTACAACTTTAAGGAAGAGACATGTTGAAAAAGTGTTAAAAAGATTCTGAAGTAACTTTGCTAACATCTGATAAAATGAAATAGTATAGACAGAAAAAACAACAACAACAAAAAAAAAACATTCTTTACTGTTACTAGATTCAAAGGGAAAAAAATGTTTGGTAACTTGTCTTCACAGCTCTGGACACAGCACTGTCTTGCTCCTGACTGACTAACGCCGGGGAGGCCTGAGCCCCACCAGCACGGGACAATGGTGCAGCCCAACATCCTCGACAGCAGCAGGACAGCAGACAACAGCACGAGGGAGGGCCTTGCCATCCATCAGAGCAGTACCCCAGCATGACACCTGGCCTTAAAAGGATGGCGACTCCTCATGCTCCCCGGCTGTGCCGAGCTAGGGTACTGATTTCTATGAAGACAGAAACAATGACTTGCACAAAAACAAAGGCGATTTTATATCCTACTTTTGACCTTTTAGGTCTGAATTCCATGTGGGTTAAGACATCTTTCTAGGCTGCTTTTATATTGTGATTATAAGACTTACTAAAAGAAAAGGTAGGGAGAAGTTTTGAGATGGGTTTTCTCCTCCACCTCTCCCTTTTTAAAATTTAGTACAGGGTCTACAGGGTCTCACTACACAGATCAGACTTGTAGTAATTCTCCTATTTTCAGCCTCCCAAGTGTTGGGAATTACAGGCATATGTCACTATGCCCAGTCTCAATCGCTGTGCCAGTGTGCCCCAGGATCAAACCCTGGCTGCTGCATTCTGCCTAAGCAGGTACTTTAGTCATCTGAACTATCTTATCTGAGCTGGGCTGGCCTTCTTTCCTCTCTCTCTCTCTCTCTCTCTCTCTCTCTCTCTCTCTTTCTTTTTTGTCTTTTTGAGACAGGGACTCCCTATGCAGCTCAGGCTGGCCTTGAGCTCACTTTTGTACCCAGGCTGGTCTCGAACTCACACTGATCCTCCTGCCTCAGCCTCCCAAGTGCTGGGATTACAGGCGTGAGCCACCATGCCGGGCCCTGAGCTGGGCTTTCTCAAGCAAAGTGGAGATCCTCATCCCATGGAAGCACAGGGGAAGGGGAAGGCTGGCACTAGTAGGTGAGCTGCTCACTTATAGTCAATAACAGAGAAGCTACCGGCAACCTCCTAAGCCACACAGTAGAGATTATACCTGATCTTCTAGCATAGTCAATGCTCCATACTAAATACCATTCTTCAACATAAGGAAAAAACATTTACATTCAAGAGGGACTATCTTCGATGGTTTCTCTCCAACCAACAAGCTTGAAATGTATCCCTAAACCCACTCCAAAGTTCTCTCCAATTTACAAAGGAGTGTGTAAGAACAATATGACTAGGAACCTCACAAAGACGTTTACACTTTCAAAGTTTCTTTTGAAAAGTTGTTTTTGAAACATAAAAATCATGATTAAAATGAAACTAAAATCTTAAGGTTTGTAAAGGCAAATTCCAAAAGTTTATAAACACACTGTATCAAATTAATAAATTTCCAAACCTTTGAAAAAATTTTTGAACATCATGTATTTTAGAGAGATGGTCTAAGTCACCAAGTTGCCTCAGACTGACCTACAGCTTTTGATCCTCCCCCCTCAGCCTCCCAGCAACTGGGATTACAGCTGTGTACCACCACACCAGTCTTTATTTTTCAGTTTTACCTTTAAGTCTTATCTCAGGATTCTTCACAAACCTCATTCACGCTGACATTAGTGAGAATGATTACACAATCCTACAATGGATTTACTAATCCTACCAAAGTATTTCACAGCTTTTAAATCCAGTTCTTCAAAATCACTCCGAAATTTGGTACCTGCCCCATCCCACCACAGATGAGGTCTATAAATAAAATAATGGCTTTTATAACACTGCAGCTTGTTAACTCTGCTGCACTGATTTCTATTAGAAAGGTTGGTGGGGGGGGGTCTTGGGAAATAACGCCTAGTATTCAAATACTTTTCTTTCGGACTGGAAAGCGTTTTCAGGATTATCCTTGGGAATCTTACCTGACACTGCTGGAACTCAGAAAACAACAACCCAAAGTATGCTGCTCTGGCACGCAGAGACCCTCTCCACTTCCCTCCTGACCTGTTTCCTTACTTTCTCCTTCTCCCCAGATGCAGACCAGATACAACAGAATCCTTGTCCTCATGGTGAGTCATGACAAATGGAACCCCTTTCCCACAAAGCAAATCACATATCCTAGAAATAGGAATTCCAGCCTCGCTCTGCTCTCCTATGTAGAAGTGGCTATAACGACATTCTCTCTGGTCTACCTTGTCTGTTAGATCTGAGGCCTCACTGCTCTTATCCAGGGGGAAAGAATGCTCCACTGAGAACCACAGATGAATCTGTGAGGTCTCCTGTGATTCCCTACCATCTAACACCAGGCCACATCCTTTGTCTAGTCAGATTCTACATGGGGGCTGCCTATTCTTCACTAAATCTCAGCATAAGAACTGAGCTTCCGGGGACATCTGAGTTTTCATTTCCGAAGGTTTCCAGATCTTGAAATTTTTATTAAATGTCATATGCTTCTCTTTTGTTACTATTTTTTGTTACATGGGTATACTGCCACAATACTTAAGATGCTTAGAGAAAACTGTCACACTTATCTGTCCTACAAGATGTACTTTAAGATTACAGTATGCCTTTTTTCTTCTTTTTGTTCTTTTGAGACAGGGGCTCACTATGCAGTTCAGGCTGGCCTTGGGCTTACTTTTTGTCTTTTTGAGACAGGGTCTCGCTATGCAGTTGAGGCTGGCCTTGCGCTCACTTTTGTAGCCCAGGCTGGTCCCTAACTCACATCGATCCTCCTGCCTCAGCCTCCCAAGTGCTGGGATTATAGGAGTGCGCCACCACGCCCTACTTTAAGATTACATAGCAAAGTATGGTAAGAAAAACATAGCTTCTTCTAAATATCACCAGATTCCATGAAACTGAACTACCTCAAATTGAAGCCTACATTGAAAGTTCATGCTTTTAGTGACATTTTCACAATGGTATCAACTAAATATGTTGACAAAACTTGCTGAGGAAATAGCTTGGCAGCAGAATGTTTGCTTAGTGTGAGCTAGCCCTGCCTTTACTCCTCAGCACCACAAAAGTAACAAATCTACATGTTAGCCTCCATAATATACAACATGCATTTCTAAAAATGTGTCTCTCATTGGGCATGGTGGTACACTTACAACCCCAGTTACTTGTGAAGCTGAGACAAAGAGGATCACAAGTTTTAGGCCAGCATGAGCAATTTGGCAAAATCAGGTCTCTAAATTTAAAAAAGTAAATAAAGAGGGATGGGCCCGGTGGGATGGCTCAGTGGTCTGGAGCGCCTGCTTGGGGAAGCTTGGGCAGCTTCAGGGACTGCGGTTCGATCCCCGGCACCACATGCTGCGCCAGCCCTGCCTTCGGGGCGGGCTGAGCTGGCCATGAAAATGAGTGAATAAACAAACAAGGGTTCTGAAACAAGAAAAAAAAATAATAATAAATAAAATAAATTAAAAAAAAAATAAAATAAAGAGGGAGTAGACATTTAGCTCAGTGATAAAGCACACGCACAAGCTCCTGGTACTGCAAATCCAGTAAAGCAAAACAAAACAACAACAAAAAGCGTACGAAGTTTGCTCTGTCCTATATAAATTTAAGCAAGCAAATTTTTTTTTTTTTTGGTACTGGGGATTAAACTCAGGATCTTGTGCTTGCCAAACAGGCACTTCAGCCACTGAACTATCTCCCAAGCCCTAAATCTGAACATTTATTATGTTAAAATTTTATTACTTATAAGATTCATCTTTTCTTCCCCTTTCTGGGGCAGGTGGTGATGACAAGGAATGAACCCAAGGCCATATACATGCTAAACTCTCATTCCACTAAGAATCTACAACTCTAACTTGCTGATAGTTTCAATAAAAGGAATTATTTTCAAATGCAAATGACCTAAAAAGCATTTGATTTATTTGCCAAATATAAGGTTAAAGATCTGAATAGGTAAGGGACCTTGAACTCCAATCTCAACAGTTAATTTCTGTTTCTATTCCATATTAGTGCCCACTTCATTTGTCATTAATAAATGCCTCCCTTGAGACACAATTCAGAGAAAAAGCAAAGGAAAATGTCCACACACTGTAAAACTCCAATGCTGTACTGCCCTTAATCCTAATAAGGTTCTACTTTAGTGAAGATAGCCTGATTTGCTTTTTTGATCAAATGGAAGCACTTAATAGGCAAAGAACAGTTTTTTACAAAGGTAACTGGCCCTTAAAGACTATGTTGAACTTTATCAGCATGCTGCTCTGATGGACAGGTGGATTCCTGCCCATTTTTGCGTTTATGGTCCATTATAAAGAATGTACTTACTTAGTTCACTGTAGAAAGAGCTACATAGAATATAAAGTGTTCTATGGTTCCCTCTATCCAAGAAAAGAACAATCTTTAATCTTGGTTCCTAATTTCTTCATATCTTTTGGACTCCACAGATACAGGTTTTATTTTTTTAATTTGAAGAATGCAAGTCTTGGGGCCCGGCGGGATGGCTCAGTGGCCCAAAGCGCCTGGTTGTGAAAGTTTGGGTGGCTTCAGGGACCACGGTTCGATCCCCGGCACCACATGCTGCGCCAGCCCTGCCCTCGGGGTGGGCTGAGCCGGCCATGAAAATGAGTGAATAAACAAAGGTTCTGAAACAAGAAAAAATAAATAAATAAATAAAAATAATCTTAAAAAAAAAAAAAAAAGAATGCAATTCTTTTTATGAGTCATACAGGAGAACTGTGGTAGAAAGGAAAATAGCCACAATCTTTCCATCTACTCCAGATGCCTTTACAACCCATCCTCTCTGATGCTTATCCGGGAGAAATGTCATCAAGAAACCTGGAATACCAAGTGGAACTTTTCCTCTTCTGACTTAGCTTTGCTATTCTTTTGAAATGCCCACTAGAGAATTTCTCTTTTCCTCATAGTTTCATGACTCTTAATTAAGATTTCTAAAATTAGCCTACCCGAGCAAATAACCTATACCATCTTTTGCTACTGTTCAATATATTAAATCCTTCAAAACGTTAAAAGCATAATGTTAAGCTATACACACAAAGCGTCTGAGATACACCTTGACACCGACAGGATGTACAATTGAGGCACAATACACTTCAGATGTGGACTAAAAAGATCTCCACACAGTCAAACACAAGACTGAAAACTCCGCAAGGAGTAGAAAAAGGAGGAGACAGTATAGGAAGTGTCTTGGTAGAAAGATGGCTCGAAGTTACACTCTGGCTAATCTTCAGTGAGGACAGGATCTTGGAATACAAGTTTCTTGCTTTCCTAATGTATCTTTTTCCCCAATGCTAAAACATCATATAAGAGCCTACCTGACATTTTGGAGAATTTGCTGTGCTGGGATTGATATTCCGCATTGCCTAAGAGTAAAAAATAAGATGGATAAAAATTACTGTAAGCCACATGGTTTGGCTGTGTAGGCTGAGTTACAAATCGTATCCAGACATATCACCATAGCACAGAATTCCCAAGCTACCCAAGCAGCAGCAGTCCGAGGAAGACAAGAGCCAATGGAGTCACCACGTAACAAAGCTGAGACCTCGGCAGTCAGGAGAGGACAGCAGAAGACTAAAAATTTGGTAACAGTCAGGTAGGTTCTTTGTGGCTAATTTTAGATGAAATAAGTACCATATCGGTGTTTCACTGGTAAGAAATACCATCCATGGGAGAAGCTCAGAGGGAGCCAAACTTAGGGTGTGCTGAAATTACACTGACTGCTAAAACAAAAATAAAAATCCTTAAAACTCGATGATTAGTAGAAAACAGAGCAGACCTGTCACTTCAGTATAAAGAAGACAATGCAAGAGGCAGTAAAGAAGAAACAAACAGGTTACCTTTAAAGAAAGTGAAGCTATTCTGTCCAGGACCCATCACCCAGAGTAAGAATGAAAGTAAGACTTAGAAAAATTCTTTAGAATGAAGAGTTTTATTAAGTAGCAGCGTTTTGCCCACCAAAAACAAACAAACAAAAAACAAACAGGCCAATCTATGATATACAACAAAATAAACGGCTCATTTCTAAACTTTAAATTAGCTTAAAAACAGCAAGAGTTCAGTATTGCCAATAAATAATTTTTCTCATTAAGGTTTGCCGATGTGGACAGTCCTGAAATTGAGACATGCACTCCCTTAGGTCAATTTATACTCAGTCACAACACCATGAACGGCAAACTAGGAAGCCAGTCCTGTAAGTGTATTTGTAAATGTTTTACTCTTTATTATAGCCAAATAATTAAATTGCTGATGGTGTGACTCTATTCTGGCAACAGTCTCATCTACATGAAGAATATCTTTTCTCTACATTTGTTAGAAAGTCAGAGGTACAATAAGCCGTGTTACCAGGCTTCCACTATGCATCTGCATCATGCAGATGAAGAAGTGTCTCTCTACTGTATCCTGATGTCATATGCCCTTATGCTCATCAGGACTCCTCGGGGCAACACCCACACTGCAATTATACTGACAGTATGCAAACAATTTAATGATGAGCCTATCACAGATTCCGTGAATACATTTAATTCCTCAGGTACCAGATGTTGATATCCCAAATCAGAATTAAGAGACATCACTGACATTCGCACATTCAAGAGACACTTCAAAAACAGTCCTCTAAAAACATTCTATCTTTGCATTTTTAATGCCCTCATGAGGCTCACAAAAATATAAAGTCTAACTGATTCTTTTTTTTTTTTTTGACTTTTTGAGACAGGGTCTCACTATGCAGCTCAGGCTGGCCTTGAGCTCACTTTTGTAGCCCAGGCTGGTCTCGAACTCGCACCGATCCTTCTGCCTCAGCCTCCCAGGTGCTGGGATTACAGGTGTGCACCACCACGCCCGGCTATAACTGATTCTTAAATGTCTGTATTTAGTATGTTATAATTCAATGGATAAACATTATTGATACATCTTTTCTTTCTTTCTTTCTTTCTTTTTTTTTTTTTTTGTCAATAATATATCTGGGAGGAAAAATGAGGGAATTAAGGAAAGGGATATTTTATCTCCTCTGGTATATACTTTCACTACTCTGTTTCTATTATCCATTCAAAAACTTTTATGCAAAAATTGAGAAATATATAAGCTCACATCCCTAATATTTGACCATTAAATACTTTGAACAAGATAAAGCAAAAACTGGTTTTCAGATGAAAGACCATCTATTTTCATTCAATATGAAGACCATAAATAGCACTTTCTAAAAGAAAACTGATGGCAATGATTATAAAGGGTTGCAAGCTCTTTGCTATGAGATACCAACCTTCCCTCTAAGAAAAAGCACCATTAAGGAGGTAACTGAACACCTCGCCTCACGCTTGAGGCCGAACCCAGGGCCTTGCGCATAGTACGCAGATAATTTTAAGATATATTGGGATCTCTTCAATTTGGGTATAACTCATATTTTAAATGAGAACTGTTAAGATCTGGCAATATTAAAACCTATCTGCCACTGAAGTAAAATCACATTGGTATATCCCTCCCCAACCCAAGTAATTCATTTAGAGATGCTTTTTCCAAGGGACGCTCTAGAGTATTCCCACTAGCAAAAGCCTCAAAAATACAACACACAATTTCACAGTTGTAGAAGAATTCTTGCCTCCTTCAATTTCTGCTCAACTGCAATGATGATGGCCCAAACAGCCCTGTTATAGGATTTTACAAGTGATAGCCCATAAGATCAATAGCCAATCAACCAGACAGGATACTTGTGTACCACTCTAATTTTAAAGAAACAACAGTCTTCTTCAATAACTGCTAAACTGAAATTTGCCCAACTTTACAAAGGCAAGCAAACCCCCAAAAGTAGAAGGCTGGTTTCTAACCTGTGGCCTCACCTGCCGAAGCAGCTCTTGCTGTTTCAACCGCAGTCTTTCCTTCTCCATCTGCAGCTGCTGGAGACGCATCTGCTGCTGCTGGTTGGAGTTGTTACCACCCATAACAGCTCCCTGTGGGCTCTGGGGAGCCAAAGGCGGTGGTTGTTTCACTGGAGCATTCTGACCAATTCTCTGGTTCATGGCTGAAACAAAACAAAAAGAAAAAACTCAAGTTAACGAGGAGGATGACTTAGTTATTAAGAAGCAAGTGACAATCAGTTGGGCATGGCGGTGCACATCTATAATCCCAACACTCAGAAAGCTGACACAGAGGGATCTCTGTGAGCCCAAGGCCAGCCTGAACTGCATAGTGAGACCCTGTCTCAAAACATTAAAAAAACAAGCAAATGAGAATGCTTAATGAAGGTTTTTGGTAATACGGCTAAATATAACCTAAAAATCTATTAGTAGTACAATGGTTGTGTTAACTTCTTATCATTGTTGTATTAGGATGAAAGGCAATAATAAACAAAACAACTACAGCAAGTAGGAACTGATAGTTAAGAAGAAAACTAACTTCCACTGGCTCTGAAGGTAGGAAGTGCAGTGACCAAACCCGGAGTTCCACACAGGCTTCTAACTTTGGAAGTGTGAATCATGTAAATAGGGAGGTACCTCAGTGCTGACTGACTCCAGGAGGTGCCAACATTAAAGCCAAGGCTATCACAATATTTTGGCTGGAAGGGGTACACGATCACGAGGCAATCGACAAGTTCTAGTTTGAGTGGGCAAGTACCAAAGAAATAATCATTACCAGGATAAAGTTTTCATGTCAAACAACACATTAAGTACCAATGAGAGTTCCAAAGCAACTCAGAACCAAGGTATGACTGCAAATTATTATTATTATTATTATTATTATTACTTTGTCTTTTTGAGACAGGGTCTCACTATGCAGTTGAGGCTGGTCCTGAGCTCACTTTTGTAGCCCAGGCTGGTCTCGAACTCATACCGATCCTCCTGCCTCAGCCTCCCAAGTGCTGGGATTACAGCCGTGCCCCACCACACCCGGCTTGATTGTAATTTTTAAAAAATTTTTCAGCCAGGGAGGCTGAGACAGGAGATTATTTGAGTTTGAGGCCAGCTTGGTCTGTACGATAAATAAGCTCAAGATCAAATTGAACTATGCAGGGAAGACCCTGCCTCAAATGAAACACAAAAACAAAAATCTGATTTACAGATTTGTAACCTTAAGACAGCCTGTTTTAGGAGCAGAGGTAACACCCTATTTACAAATTCTCAAGCCTACTACCATGTCTCATACAAAGTGTATTCTGTCTGTTTGTTTTGTTTTGTGGGACTGGGGTTCAAACTCATGACCTTGCACTTGCCAGGCAGGCATTTGTGCCACAGAGCTATCTCCCCAGCCCCTGGAAATTGTATTCTGAAAACCACTTCACTATTTCTACTTTTGATTCACTGAGGCAGGATATCCACTAAGGCAGCTACAGCCCTGGACAGCTGGTAAGGGTTCTGCATGATGCCCCATACTTTTTACCATCATTATGCTGATTTGTAGTACTACTTTGCACAATTTGGATGCATGGTGCTCAAGCGAAGATCACCCTGGTAACAACAGAATGAATGGGGTGCACAGGGCAGTGCAGACAGCACGCTTGTTTGTGTGTAATCTGTCAGCAAATGTTTCTATTCATGTATTTATTTATTTAATATTTAGTACAAGGTCAACAGGGTCTAACTACACAGACTGGACTCATAATGATCCTCATTCTCAGCCTTCCAAGAGCTGGGATTATGGGTGTGCATTACCACGCCCAGTCTCAATCTCTATCTCAGTGGACCTTGGCAGGAGGTTTGAACCCTGGTCCTTGTGTCTGCCTAAGCAGGTGCTTTAATCCACTGAGCTATCTGGCCAGCCTAATAAATTTTTTTTAAAGGGACTTATAATAGAAGATAATGCAATTGCTGCCAAGAACTCTTATCTGATGAAATATTACTCCATCCTACATTAAGAAAATGTAGGCACAAAGGTTTTAAAAAACTGTCCTCGCCCGGTGGGATGGCTCAGTGGTCTAAAGCGCCCACTTGGGATAGCTTGGGCGGCTTCAGGGACCGCGGTTCGATCCCGGCACCACATGCTGCGCCAGCCCTGCCCTCAGGGCGGGCTGAGCCGGCCATAAAAATGAGTGAATAAACAAACAAAAGTTCTGAAATAAAAAATTGTCCTCAATGCTATGAATTTCAAAAAGCTCACAGGATGGAATCACTGTCAATTCTAACAATTCCTAGGAAGGGATGCATGGGGATTACGTGCATATTTACTTTGTCGAAGGTGGCTAAGTAGGGATAAAACGTCAAAAACATTTTATAATTTGCAAAATAAAATCAACGCACTTACACAGTTTTAAGAAAATTTGTGCCAGAGCTTTAAAATGAAAAATAGCTCACAGATTCTGAACCATTTTTGGTGCTTTGACTCATTTCAATAAATTAAACTTGTACCTACTTCAAGGTAAAAATCAAATCCAGCAATGTTAAAATTGAGACTTAAATTAGGACATCAAATTATGGAAAATATTTTATACATATTGATGCACTAGCTAAACACTATTCTGTGAAGTTAACAATGCAGTCTTGTCTTTGATTTAAATACAGAAACTGGAGAATAGGTTTCCAGATTTCTCCCCAAATCATCAATTTTGGGTACACTTGCAACTCCATTTTCAGTTGACAAAAATATGGTCTCTGCAGATTTTTTTTTTTTTTGAGACAGGGTCTCACTGTCAGTTCAGGCTGGCCTTGAGCTCACTTTTGTAGCCCAGGCTGGTCTTGAACTTGCACTGATTCTCCTGCCTCAGCCTCCCAAGTGCTGGGATTACAGGCGTGAGCCACCACGCCCGGCTTCTGCAGATTTTTAAGTGGAATGCATAAAGTGGGAATCAGACATTCAAATCAAAGAAAGTGCCTATTGTGCCTCTTTAACAGGCTTCTTCAGGACCTATCTTCCCAGAGCAAGGCAGGCCTAGCGTCCCCTCATGCCTGGCTCAGCAGTGTGCCAGCAGGAACAGCTCCTTTCAAGGATGAAGCACACGAAGAGGAAATTTACTGTCTGAGGAGCACAGCAACCACAGAACTATCCATGGACGCAGGTTCACAAAAACAAGGTTAAGAATACCACTAGAGAGTGTGGTGGCTCACGCCTGTAATCCCAGCACTTGGGAGGCTGAGGCAGGAGGAGCACATGAGTTTGAGGCCAGCCTGGACTACAGGGGAAACAATGTCTCCAACAAAAACACCCCCAAACAAACAAACAAACAAAAAAATAGTGCTCAATTCTTCTATGAGTCAGCATAACACAGAAACACAACCTTCTCAGAGGGTCCTAGTTGAATGCAATCCAATCTACCAATCAATATAAGTGATAGAATTATCAAGTGCCTTTTTTTTGTTCTTCTACCTTATTCTTTTACTTTTAATTTTTCTGACTTTTAAGTTGAACTTAGTTTAAATCCCATCAGAGAAAATTTAAGTCAACAAATTTACCTTTGAAAGCTGCTTTACTACATACATTTTAAAATACTATAAAATTTATGACTGTGCTATTCCAAAACTGATATTGGACAGAGTGCCAATCTTGTGTTACTTCCGTTCTCACTTTTTCCCACAATTACTTTTATGTAAAAAACAATAACAATATCTTGATTACACTGTATTTTTCAATTTCTTCTTTTTTTCTTTTGTTTGTTTATTTATTTATTTATTTGTATGGCCAGCTCAGCCTGCCCTGAAGGCAGGGCTGGCACAGCATGTGGTGCCAGAGATCGAACTGCGGTCCCTGTAGCTGCCCAAGCTTTCCTATGCAGGTGCTTTAGACCACTGAGCCTTCATGCCAGGCCCAATTTGCTAATTTCTTAATGTTATCAATATCAAATATCTACCCTGACATTTACAGTTCTATTATTAATGGTATTTTACTTTGGTTTCAAACAATCCAAACAAGGTCCCTAAAAAATGATCTAACTTACCATTTAAGTCTCCTCAGAGCCCTGATATATATTAAGAACTCAAAAAATAATAAAACACCAAAATAACAACCCATTTAAAAAACGGGCACCTGAAATAGATATTTCTTTATAAATGGTCAATAAATACATCTCTGGGTACTACAGAAATACAAATTAAAGGAACACAAGAATGGTTTTCATGAAGTAATCAAGTTAGAAATGATGACAATGCTGTAGGGCAAGAAGGCACCCTTCTGTGTTGCTGGTGGGAATATAAAACTAGTTCAACCACTATGGAAGCCAGTGTAGATTCCTCAAAACCCTAAACACAGAAATTCCTTTTGACTCACGTAGTCTATTGCTAGGTATCTTCCAGAGTCAAAGAGACCATACCACAGTGACACACACACACACACACACACACACACACACACACAGTTTATAGTAGTACAACTCACAGTAGGGAAATCCTGGAAGTGGATTGTGCCTAGTAACAGAAGAACAGATGAAGGAAACGCGGGCATTTATACCCAAGGGAGTGCTACTTTACCAATAAGAAAGGCCAAATTTGCCATTTGTAGGAAAATGGATGTTCCTTGAGAATATACTCTTAAGTGAATTGGACATGGAAGCCTAAAAATTGCACTGTTTCTCTTATATCAAAAACTCAGGATATAAAGAACAAAAGAAAACAGCAAATAAGGAGACAGACCATTTGCACAGCACCCACAGAACTATCCATTGACGCAGGTTCACAAAAACAAGGTTAAGAATACCACTAGATTTATCTTTGTTATCCTCTTCTAAAAATGCTGATAAAACAAAGGAAGCTTTGTCACCTACATAGATTTACTCTATTGCATATTCTTTAGGCAGTCCAAGATGATTCCTATTCAAAAGGGAAGGGGACAAAGAGGTGTACGGACAGGGAGAAGAAAACACTCCAGCTGTGCTACGTGCACATGCCACTCCTCAAGAGGAATGCAAGCATCACGTGCTGCGCACATGGCCAATACAGAACAGTGAGAACCAGCTGCACGCGGCAACGCTCTAGAAACGGAAAATCACGGGTCTTACCCCAAAGGTGCAGAATGAGCAGCTCCGAGGATGAACACAAATAACCACGTGCACACACACACACACATGCGCACTGGTGGCACTAAAGATTGAACCAGACTTTTACACTGAGCTACATCGCAGCCCTTTTACTAAATTCTGAGACAGGGTCCCCAAACTGCCCACTTTTGACTCAAATTTGTGATTCCATCACAGCCTCCTAGAGTGCTGAGCATAAGGCCTGTGCACCAACCACTGCACCTGGGCCTATCTTTAGAAGTATGAGTGTGCAGCACGTGACCACCATATTGGCCACAGTGGGTTGGCCCATGTACCCATCCTCTTTTTCAGCCCTTCCCCTCCCCACTGCCTGCATCCCCTCCCTTTGGAAAACACCTGGTGCCCCTTCCTACCATCTATCATGGCTTTTGCTCATTTCTTTATATTTGGAGTTTCTCACACAAAATGCCTTTGGCATTTAACCTTATATATAGACTTATTTCACATATCTTTATGATATTCTTTTTTTTTTTTTTTTAACAAGCAATACTCAATTTATTAGGGCAGTCGCTCAGGCGTCGGCGATGGTCACCTCCACCTCCACCTCCACTCCCGGCTCGATGCTGATGGACGTGACCTGCTTCACGTTCTCTGAAGGGCTGTGCAGATCAATGAGCCGCTTGTGGATCCTCATCTGGAAGCGATCCCACGTCTTGGATCCTTCCCCGCACGGCGTTTTCCTTGTCGTGATTCTCAGGGTCTTGGTGGGCATGCGCACGGGCCCCTTCACCTTGAGGTTCTTCTCCTTGGCGCCTCGGATCAGGTCGGCACACACCTTCTCCAGCGACTTCACGTTCCGACTGGTGAGCGTGATCCGGATCCGGTGGATGGCCACCTCGGGCTCCACGGGCGTCTTCCCGGTGTCCTTAAACGCCATGGCTGCAGCGCGGCTTCCTGACCAACTTGTTCCTCGGCGCGAGCGAACAGCGGTGAGTCAGGGGTGGAGGGCGCCACAAACCACACGCTCTCAGGCCTGGTCCTCGGAAAGATCTTTATGATATTCTTGCAAATGATTCAAGTTGATCTTTATAGCAGAATGTATAAATATGTCCTTTGTCTATCCTGTCAATGGACATATAGGCCACTTTCAAGATTTAGCTTCGCTTTTGTTGGACAAAAAAAGATTTAGCTTTTGAGTTGTGCTGTTATAAACACACACATTTGGCCTAATGTGTTTTACAAGAACACTGATAATTTCCAATGAATTCTCAAATGTCAGAACCTTTGTTTCATATATATTCTCCCATTTTTTCCCCTTTGACACTTGTGGTGGCACATGCCTATAATCCTACCATTCAGGAGGCTCAGGAAGGATGATTTCAAGTTTGAGATCAGTCTGGGGTTACAAAGTAGGCTCAAGGTCAGCCACAGCTGCATGGCAAGATCCTATCTCAAAAAAGACCAAACAAACAAACCATGATGCACACAATATCTATTCTTCTGAATAATCAAGGATGGATCAATGTGTACAGGTGTGGTACACCTATTGTATCCTTTACCCAGTGTTTTTCAGCAGCTACTGACCGCCTGCCTCCACTGTTATTACAGGCTCCAAAATGGTATGATTCTACCATTGTGTAACAGGTTTTATGTTTAGTTCTATAGGAATTATCTTACTTTTATTGTTGTTGAGACAAAATACTTGACACTCAAAGTTAGAAGAGTGAAGGTTTATTTGGCTCACACTTCATAGTTTCAACCCACAATCAGGTGGCTCAAAGGCAGGGTGGCAACATGGCAGAGTAGCAGATCATGGCTGCCCAAAGACAGCAAACTATGAGGGAAAGCTGAGCCTTTCAGTCCTTGACATTGCACCCCCTCTGTGTTAAGAGTGGTACCAAACCAACCAGGGGACCGATCTAGTACTCACCCACCCTTAATTCTAGCACTTCACAATCACACACTCTAGATTCAAACATCTCTGAAAAAAATCCCACCTTTGCTATGAGGCATTGCAGGGACATCCATACACAGACCATAGCAACCTGCCCCTGAGACTAGGGCACATTCTTTTAAGCAGAAGGTGTTTAGTCCCTAAGAATTGCTAATGTCCTAACAGTTTCAGAATTGCTTTAAAGTCTGAGTCCCATATTTCTGAGATTTAAGGAAAACTATTATTAGTTCTGTACCCCTGTGCAAATGATAACGAAGTTCAACACTTCCAGGGCTGGAGAGGCAGCCTGGTAGTCTAAGAGCCTGCCCAGCCAAGTACAAGGATCGAAGTTCAATTCCTGATACTGTATGCCATGCCAGCTCTGGAACCTCAGTATGCTGTGCTGACCACCGGGTGTAGTGGTACACACCTTTAATTTCAGTGCTGGAGAGGCCAAGAAAGGATCACTATGGTCCAAGCTGTGTAGCAGAGATTCAGCTCAGTGGCACAGTGCCTGCCAGACAAGCATGAGGCCGTGAGTTTGATCTCCAGGACCAAAAAATAAATAAGTAAATAAACAAACAAAAGATTTTTTAAAAAGTTCAACATTTCTACCTTTCAATGGCGCAAAATAAACATCATTCCAAAAAAAAAAAGAGGGATACAAAAGGAGGGAGAGAGAGATAGGACCAACACAAGTCCAAAGTCCGGTAGGACAAACACTAAATCCTTTAACTCCCATCTGCAGTACCCTGGCAATCTGTATGTAGCAAGCTGTATGCTCCAAAGGGCCCAGTTGCTCTCTCTGCCCTTAAGGCACTGCCTGGGGCTTCTCTCCCAGGCAGGTTTTTCTCCCTCCTTTGTTTTCCTTAGGGGAGCCACTTTCCTAATTTTCTTTGAACATCTGGGGTTTCCACTGCACCTCTGACTCCACACTCTGCCCTCTCAGGGGTACCCTGCCTGGTATCTTGTTCAGTACGTGTGTGAACACCTTCCCGCCTTGCTGTTTCATTCTGAGTGCACCTAAAACCAGTGTCACGTAGACACTACATTCTGCTGCCAGTTAAAGTAGCAGTCAAGAGCCCGGCAGGATGGCTCAGTGGTCTGAAGTGCCTGCTTGGGAAAGCTTGGGCGGCTTCAGAGACCGCGGTTCGATGCGCGGCACCACATGCTGCGCCAGCCCTGCCCTCGGGGTGGGGGTGGTAAGTTGGTCATAAAAATGAGTGAACAAACAAACAAAGGTTCTGAAACAAGAAAAAATAAAATAAAATAAAATAAAATAAAGTGGCAGTCAATCTTCCTTCTCTCCTGGCCTAAGGGGTTGAGTGCCTGGATCCCTGACCACTCTGAATCCAAGTCTGAGAAACAATTTCTCTAGGATGCTGCCATATTGGAACATTGTGCTCTGGGGCTCACTTCTCAAGCACCCTTTTGCTGAGCATAGCAGAGCATGCCTATAATCCCAGCACTTGGGAGCCTGAGGCAGGATTGTTGCAAGCTTGAGGCCACCCTGGGCTACTAAGTGAGTTTGAGGCAAAAATTCTAAAAAAAAAAAAAAAAGTGGGAGGAGGGGCAGAGATGGCAAAGTCACCATTTCAATTTTGAGAATGCAAAGGGTAGGAACTTTGCTGCTGCCTGTGATGTCCTCAAACCACCTTGTCTTTTTTTTTTTTTTTGGGGGGGGGTCTTTTAGAGCAGAGTCTCGAGATGTAGCTCAGGCTGGTCACCAAATTACCAACAATCCTGCTTCAGCCTCCTATGTACAGGGATTCCAAGCATGTGCCACCCTACCTGGCTCTGCTCTTATCCTTGAAGCCCATAGCTTTACTGGAAGATCCTTTCTGGCCAAACTCAGCATTTTAAATCATTCTGCTGGACTCCTTGTTCTTAATTCTTAACATGAATCTGGCTAAAATCCCTGAAAAGTAGCCATGCCACCACCTCAACATTAGACTGTCTTGAAATATTTTATGCCAGATTACTCTACCATCTTAATCTCAGGCAGTCTCTTTTTTTTTTTTTTTTGGTGGGACCAGGGTTCGAACTCACGACCTTGCACTTGCCCAGCAGGCACTTGTGCCTCGGAGCTATCTCCCCAGCCCCTACAGGCAGTCTCTTGACACAAGCAAAACACAGATAGTATTCAAGGCCAAGTCATCACACACACCACCTGGAATCCAGAGGCCCTAGGCAGTGCTTCCCAGCAGAGAGCTCATCTTGGTCTTTACTGACATCATTCCTGTCAGCATTCTGTTCTTTTCAAGCTGTGACCCAAATTTCCCATCAAGTACACAGACTGAAGAGTTCCAGCTCTGCTTGTTCAGCTGGTATTTTCAAACCAGCTTTCCCAGCTCTTCCCACAAGCAAGCTCCAAAGGCTCCTGGACCACGTGGTCAGTTACAGTCACAGGAAATGACTTCACTTTTCTAGTACCAAATTCTTTTCTTGTTGCTGAGATAAAACACTCAACACCCGAAATTAAAGGGGGAGAGGTTTATTTGGCTTGTAGTTCATAGAGGTTCCAGTCCATACCAGCGAGCTCCCAGGCAGGGTAGTCCACGGCAGAGAATAATTCTCAGCTGCCAGAGGTAGTACAGTCAGTGAGGCAAAGACCAGCCTTTTCCATCCTTTACACTGTATCAAGTTTACTGTCAATCCAATAATCACCCATCCTTAATTCCAGCCTTACAGCGGGAATTAAGTATACACTGTATGATTCAGCTATCCCTCACTGCTTGAGGCTCTGTGGAGACATTCCCCTCCCCCCTTTTGCAGGACTGGGTCAACTCACGACCTTGCACTTGCCAGGCAGGCACTTGTGCCATGGAGCTATCTCTCCAGCCCCTGTGGAGACATTTAGACACAAACCGTAACAGGACTTTTTCTATAGTAAGTATTTGGTTACTTGACAGCTATGTGTGATTCATTCTTAATGCGTGTATGAGAAGTTAGACCCACTGCATCCTACTCTAAAGGTAGACAGTAAACATCTCTTTAAAACATCACTGTTTCATATGTTTTTAACCATTTATGTTATGTTTTAATCCAACAGAACTACTTTGAACAATAGTCACGGCCATTTCGCTAGTGAAAGCCCCTTTGCTACAGCTATGGTGGCAGTGGATGGTTGATTACTTGGCGTACTTTTAGTCATGAAAAGCAGTTCCAGGCTCATCTTATCATCTTCCTTCCCCAATTCAGTCTCCTTTTTGAAGAAGTCTTGGTTTCTTTTACAAAGGATATTTAGAGTCTTGTGTAAAAACATATCATTGTCCCACTATTATTTGCTTAGTGGGGTCTTCAGATTTGCGAACTTTACACATACGATGACAGCAACTGCCCCAACCCACATACATCACCCTAATAATCACTCAATTCCACATTTTATTTTTGTATTTCCTATTGTTAATTTATTTTTTTTATAATTTTATTTTTATTTTATTTTTTTCTTGTTTCAGAACTTTTGTTTGTTTGTTTGTTTATTTATTTATTTATTTATTTTTATGTCTGGCTCAGCCTGCCCTGAGGGCAGGGCTGGTGCAGCATGTGGTGCCGGGGATTGAACCATGGTCCCTGCAGCCGCCCAAGCTTTCCTAAGCAGGCACTTTAGACCACTGAGCCATCCTGCCAGGCCCCTGTTAATTTAATTTAAACAAGTACCATAATACTGTTTTTAGGTATGTTACTATACAGTGTATATATTCCTATAAGCACAACTTTTAAGTGGCTGGTAAAGCAAATCGTATTTTTTAAGCTGACTTTTAAATTACTGGCTAATAATTTAATTGCAGTGTAGTTCCCAAAATAAGGTCTGTATAATACTGATGGCAGAAAATGTGTGACTTCTTTGTAACTGATCCTAGTGTTTCAAACTAGACATAGGCCGGGTCAATTTTTGTCTGGCATTTACCACAGAGCTCTTCCTACTGCTCCTAACGCTTTCAGGTTTTGATACCCTCAGGAGCTAAAATCGGAATGGCCCTCAAACCAAGCAGGTTCGGGTACTCCCCTCACTACAATGTGTGGTTTTGACCTATGAAGATTTCTTTAAAAAATTTATGATCCCAGTTATGTCAACTATATTTTAATATTTTGTCTGGAAGAACAAAGAAAAAAATACCAAAACACAATGTAGTGCTCAATCTTCTGTCTTATTGTTTATATAGCAAAATAAAGGAACCATACTTACTGGGTAGAATAATTAAAACTTTCATAATTACAGGTTACAGTTTAGTATTTTATAGAATGGGTAGAGAAAAGAGCTAACAACTTTTGAGAGCTTTATTTTTCCTGGTGGTACCAGTGATTGAAATCAGGATCTCACACTTGCCCGGCTAGCAGCACTTATTTCGCAGAGCTATCTCCCCAGCCCTGAGAGCTAGGATTTGTAAGCACTGACAACAGTCTCGTTTAACATCATCTGTTGCCAACATAGATGGACAACAGGCATACACACCATAATATAAAAAGCATAGCCTGCAGAGTCAACAAAATGTGCACATCAGTTCAATAATTCATTTAATTCCCACATCAGGAATTACATCGAGAGAACTCTATATTATAACGCAACCCTTTTCAGTGTGTTTTGAGACAGGGCCTTCATGAGACTGTTCAGGCTGGCCCCGAATTGTGGTCCTTCTGTCTTAGCCTCCTTAGTAGCTGATTTATAGGCATGCCCCCCTGGCATGTATTTAAGCCTTAATTAATTAATTAATTAATTTATTTATTTTTTTGTCTTTTTGAGACAGGGTCTCGCTATGCAGTTCAGGCTGGCCTTGAGCTCAGTTTTGTAGCCCAGGCTGGTCTCGAACTCGCATCGATCCTCCTGCCTCAGCCTCCCGAGTGCTGGGATTACAGGCGTGCGCCACCACGCCCGGCCCAAGCCTTAATTTATTAACATCTACTTTCTGGAACTAATGTGGAGACTGAGAATATTCTATTGAGACCTGGGGTGCCCCATAAATGCTAGTCTCCTCCTTTTGTGTGTTCTTTCTGAACCATTACAATACTGTGTCACTCCCACCCCTCCTCTTCTCTTCCCCCTTACCACTTCCTCCCACTTTATCATGCCATTCAAATTTGGCGTTTCTGTGATTCACAAAGACAAGCAATTTTACCTTTCTACTTGTAGACAGCAGAGACTGAGCAATGGGGTTTCTTCTCTTTTGGAAAGTATGTTCCTGGCATTATAAGCAAACACTCAACATACTCACACAGATAATTTTATGTAGTGTGGCATGTGAACTAAATTATAAATTGGGGAAATAATCTCAGATTCATCAAGTAGCAAACAGCTACCAGAAAAAGATGTATTCTAGGCCAAGCAAATGTTCTAAACAGCTAGAAAATAGCCCTATATTCATGAAAAGTGTGGAATGATTCAAAACCAGATTCTAAGGAATAGAATAACTCAGGGCCCCAAGTGCCTGCCTGGCAAGTGCAAGGTTCTGTGTTCGATCCCTGATTCCACAAAAGAAACAGGTTCTAGAGCTGTTAAGTATTTCATCTATTAACAAATATCAGATAAGCTTTTTGAGCTTCCACAGTAGGATTTCAATACAACATTTAGTGGTCATTTATTTATAAAGGAACATATACCTGGTAAAAACAAATTAGACAATTACCTGAAAACAGAGACAAACATTCTTTGCACCTGCCCAGTTTCTCACAATTAGACAGCATAAGCAGTAGTGATTGATGACAGTTGCTATTACTGATGGAAACCAAATTACTTGGTAAGGTCTTTATTGGGGAAAGGGATCCCTGGAGCATCAGGTGTTGTCTAGCCTAACACATGCTAGACAAATAGACACATCACTTAAAATCCCCACCCTATTCCTGGTAGATCTTAAAAACCTAAGATGACTACTGAAAACCAAGGAACTGAGGAGAAAAATAGGTTATCAATAAAGAGGACAGAAGAATTAAAAGCACAGGATTGAACATGCAAGCCCAAAATACGCAGCAAAAGTTCTGGTGACTCCCTGTAGCACTTTGGGTTGTACCTGTCCATAGGTAAATGCTGTTAGCGATGGATGCGAGCAGTGCTACAAGAGTTTCATATAAAGAGCTCCCCTAAGCGACCAATTCAAACAACATTGGTTTGACTGCTGAAGCTGGATTGCTTCTCCAGAAGCACCGTTCTTCACCTCTGAGTATCTTAAGCATTTCAACAAAGCACAGAGCAGCGCACCCACATGGGGTGCAGCAGAGACCTCACAAGCAGACAAGAAACAAAACAGGCTTTGTTTCCAAGGGAAAGGGGGGCAGGGCTGCTAGAAAAGAAAAGAATAGAATTACCAGCTCTCCCCCCTCCGCAATCAACTACTTAAACACCAGTGTTTCCAGTTTTATTACCATTTTTGAAAGGTTAAGGGGGAGAGAAAAGTACAAAATGCCAGAATTTAAAAAAAAAATAATACGTCATTTAAAAATTCAGAGTCTGTATGGATTATGAAATAGCAACTGTTTGAAGTCTTTCTGAAGAAATCAGGCCTGACAGCTTTATAGCAGCAGACCAACCACTTAGCAATTGCTAAAAAAGAAAACTACCTTCCCAAATAGAAAACGAAGTCATCTCCATTTTCTACACTGAGCTCCATTCTAAATCTCAATTTAACTTAGATTTATATAATTTGTTAGTAAAAAATCTTGGACCATAAGTATTACAGATTTGTTTGGCTTAAAGCTTTGGAACACAGTTTAGTAGCT
>PVJA010006432.1:52913-73305 GCA_004027025.1 Myocastor coypus
AAAAAAAAAAAAAAAAAAAAAAAAAAAAAAAAAAAAAAAAAAAAAAAAAAAAAAAAAAAAAAAAAAAACTTTTTATTTTTTCAGAATTTATTTTATTTATTTATTTTTTTCTTGTTTCAGAACCTTTGTTTATTCACTCATTTTTTATGGCCGGCTCAGCTCGCCCCAACGGCAGGGCTGGCGCAGCATGTGGTGCCAGGGATCGAACCACGATCCCTGAAGCCACCCTAGCTTTCCCAAGCAGGTGCTTTAGACCACTGAGCCATCCTGCCGGGCCCTTATCAAAACTTTTTAACTCTCAAAAAAAAAAAAAAAAAAAAAAAACTTTTTAACTCTCTCAAAACACTGTTTCACATCTTTTTTTATTAGCATATTAGTTTTACGAATGAACAGGCTTCATTTCAGCACATTCGTACATGTACATAATGTGTATTTTTCATTCTCGTTTTCCCTTCCCTCCAGTTTCACTGGGGGAGGAGTGTCAATGTGTATAGCATTTCTTTATCTGATACTTACTAAAAAATCATTACTTTTCTAAAAGTATAAATGGTTCTAAAACAGTACACACTTGTGTATGCACGCACACACATCACTTATCACACCTCTAACCTTTTAGAGGTTTCAATGATATAGCCAGCTGTTGCACATGTGCCAGAGGTTCACCACCAAATGACCCGAAGAACTGACATTTATATAAAAATTGGCAGTTGGCATAGCCTATGTATCTAGCACTTTACAATGCTGATTTCTCAGTGAAGTTACCATTTGATTTGTTATAAAAATCGGTCTCACAAAAGCAGTGAGATGCCCAACCTAAAGACTATCTTTCTTATCATTACATCAATGTTTCCAATACTTTTACTTATCTATGAACTCAGCATGCGTTAAACTTGAAGTGATCTGCCTGCTTCTGCCTCCCACATGCTGGAATTGTTAAGTAAAACCACACGTGGCTGAACTCTTAAAAATTGCAGAATATTATGTCATTTTTGCAGAAATCATTTCATTAGTCTATTCATCAAGTTAGGGACATGTGGATTATTTTTACTTTTGGCTACTATAAATAATATTGCTGTGACATTCATGTTTAGGTCTCTGGGGACATGTATTTCATTCTGCATATACCCAGGACTGGAACTGTGTCAGATGTAAATGTTGTTAACTCCCATACTATCAAGCTGTTCTCCAAAATGGTTGCATCATTTCTTAATCCCATCAGCAATGTGTAAGGATTACAATTTCTCTGCATTCTGGTCAACGTTGGTTACACCTTTTATTTCTTCCCATCCTAACAATGTGACTGAAGTTGATGTTTCATTGTGGTATCAAACTGTATTTCTATATCTGGCTACAATTTTTCCAGCAGACTGAGTCAGGTCTCCTTGCACTTTGCACTTTTTTCTCTCTCAAGCTCCTAACTCTGGATTAAAGTATACACATTTTGCTCAGAAATGCTGGTAAGAAATATCAATAGTAAGGTTAATTCAATTTCTTCTTCCCTGACCCTCTCATCAAATGGTTTTTACAAAAATTCATTATAGTGGTATTTTTTCAAACAATACAACGGAGGCCGCAGCTTTAAAAAAAAGAAAAGCAACAGAACACTTGTTTCTTATCACCTCATTAAGCACTTTGGCGCAGGAGGGAGATGGCTGAGGCAGAAAAAGAAGAAATCGTTCTCACAGCTTTGAGCCCAAGCACATTTCTCTCTGTTATGAAAACAAGGTTTACAGTCAGGTTTGATGTTAAGTTGCTTTAAAGAGAAACCACATTTTAAAATATACCATGCATTCATTTAGATTACAGACTAAGCAGAGCCATTAATTACAGTTTTATTTGTAATTTCACATATTACTAAAACTACTTTTACTGGAGAAATTTATCATTTATTTATCCTTTTTTCTTTCCTCTTTTTAAAAATATTCTGGCCAGCTCAGCCTGTGCTGGGTGGGGCTGGTGCAGCACGTGGTGCTGCGGATGAAACCGAGGTCCCTGCAGTTGCCTGAGCTTGCTGCCTAAGCAGGCTCTTTAGGCCATGAACCATCTTGAGGGCACCAAGGAATTTATCACTTAAAATCCCTTTCAATACTCCTCCTTCAAAGAGGCATTCTTTGGCCACCCAGAAACCTATTTCCTCTCATTATACCTTGCTTCTTACTCCTCGCCATACGGAACACATACGATAACCTATTTACCTCGTTAGTGGTGTGTGCCACTTCCGTATTGCTCACACTGTTCAGGTATGTCTCTGGCAGTTGAACATTTGGTGAATAATACATTCTGAAGCAATTCCTACCCCATGCTAGCACGCTGCTATTAGAAAATCTAAACCAAACCAAGTTCAGAATAGCTTTAAAAGGACCTGAGCAACCAATGTAGCAGAGGGGAGGAAAAAAAGGATAGAAAACAAGATAAAAAACTGAACCATTTTTCTGTATCATTCTACTTTAACAAATCTGACTTTCCCCTTAGGAATTCTGATTTTGTTTTATCTGTATCTCTATACAGTGTAAGCAAAAAACAGCTTTTCTCCAGCATATTTTGTAAGATCCTTGCCAACTGTCATCAAATTAAAATAAGTATAACTTAAAATTGTCTTTTAAAAAGGGAGCTGGATAGGGTGGTGCACACCTGTAATCCCAGCATTCTGAAGCTTGAGGCCAGAGGACTGCTGTGAATTCAAGAGCAGCCACAGTTACAGGTTAAGATGCCCTCTTTCTAAAAGATGAAACAAGCTGGGCGTGGTGGCGCACGCCTGTAATCCCAGCACTTGGGAGGCTGAGGCAGGAGGATCGGTGCGAGGTCGAGACCAAACTTGGGCTACAAAAGTGAGCTCAAAGCCAGCCTGAACTGCATAGTGAGACCCTGTCTCAAAAAGACAATAAATAAATAAATAAATAAATAAATACATACATACATACTAACAACTTTAAAAAAAATAAAAGATGAAACAGACAAAACAACAAAGACTAAGGGGGGCTGGGGAGATACCTCAGCAGGGGTCCGGAGTTTGATCTCTAGTACACAAAAACAAAAACAAACAAAACTAAAGGCCATGTGTACTTGATATTACAGGCTTCAATAACACAAAACAGGGCACTAAGTTAAATTATCAGTGACTATAGTAGCATTAAACGTCTAAATTTTTTAAATGTCATACCAATAGTTATATAACAAAGACAAGAACATTTTTCAACATATTATCAACTATTTGAATCCCTAAACTTCCATTCAGTAGAAACTATGTATTAATTTGCCTTCATTCATACACAGTATTCCTACCTGCCCTTGTGAAACACTAGAAAAACTTTACCTTAGCTGCTAAGCAAGCTAAAGTGGGCATAACGGAGCACACCTTTAATCCCAGCATCCTCAGAGGCTGGGGCAGGAGGATCACAAATTTAAACACAACCTATGCAACTGCACAATCCTTTCTCAAAGAAAAAAAAAAGGAAAAGGGTGGGATGCTGAGAACATAGCTTAGTGCAAAGGCCCTAGATCCAATCTCCAGTACTGACAACAAAACAAAATACCAGGGGTCGGGCGGGATGGCTCAGTGGTCTAAAGCACCTGCTTGGGGAAGCTTGGGCGGCTTCAGGGACCGCGGTTCGATCCCCGGCACCACATGCTGCGCCAGCCCTGCCCTCGGGGCGGGCTGAGCCGGCCAAAAAAAATGAATGAATAAACAAACAAAGGTTCTGAAACAAGAAAAAAATAATAAATAAAGGGGCTGGGGAGATAGCTCCGAGGCACAAGTGCCTGCTGGGCAAGTGCAAGGTTGTGAGTTCGAACCCTGGTCCCACAAAAAATAAAAAAAAAATAAATAAATAAATAAATAAATAAATAAATAAAATTTAAAAAAAATACCAACAAATAGCAACAATAAAAAATCCATGCAAAGCTCATGTATTGACTTAATTTGACATTTACTCAAAAATCACATATAAAGCTGGGCGTGGTGGCGCACACCTGTAATCCCAGCACTCGGGAGGCTGAGGCGGGAGGATCGGTGAGAGTTCAAGACCAGCCTGGGCTGCAAAACTGAGCTCAAGGCCAGCTTGAACTGTACATTAAGACCCTGTCTCAAAAAGACCAAAAAAAAAAAAAAAATCACATATAACAAAATACACATGTAAGCATTTTTTTAAAAGTTAAAAAACTGTATTGACAACTCAGTAATAATCTTTACAGTATATTTTAAAGCGGGCTTTACTTGGCACAGTTTCCTTAGTGCAGATTCTTCTATCATGGCAAATTTTGGAGAGTTGCACAATCTCCAGTAAAGCTGAAGCTGTCAGTGACTGGACAGTGTGTGGAAAGAGCCTGACTATGGGACCCAGCACCCCCATTTGTGTGCCTGGCCAGTCAGCATGTGACAGGGCTTATCTTTAGAGTGAAAGAGAGACTGCCTCCTCTTCAAAAGTTATTCCCAACTATGACTACAAAACCAAAGCTAAACTTAAATAGTACAAAAAATAGTTTAATAGTTAACTCTGAAACCTCACTGCCACTAACAGGCTACTGAGAAATAACCTTAAGCAAGAATTTGAAGTGGTTACTGAATATATAATAGTGTACTTTGTTCAGGTACAAACAAAATTTTCTTAAAACTACCTAGTCTAATGTAGTCATAGTTACATTAATCATATTAACTCAAGAAAAATTATCTTCCCAAACAAGGAGGCTACTTTTTGTTTACAGGACAACCTGGGTCTCCCATTTCCCAATTAAGTATGAAATTCTTTTTTTTGTACCATAATTTATTTCAGTTCAATACAGTACAATATGAAAACTATCACACGGAAAACAGAATACTCGTTTTTACTACAGACTCGAAATCTGGTCTTTGGGAGATACAGAAAATGTCTGGTCAGAGGAATGCTGCAACTAGTTTCTCACATAAGATACCATGGACCGCCTTGTTCAAAGGGCACTAGTAAAATGAAACGCATTCAGAAGGGGTGAGTGAATTGCTAAAAGAACAGAACTCTCACACTCAACACAGGAAAAACTAGGAAATGGTAATTAGAAGAGAATACTGAAAGGATGAGTGCTATACTCACAAATGTGCAGGAAAGTAAACTGAGTAGCACAGAGACACAAATTTCCCACGCATTAGAACTTTTTTGTCTTTCTATGATGGTTTCACTACAGTTCAGGCTGGCCTCAAACTCCTAGGGATCCTCCTGTCTCAGCCTGAAAGTGCTCCGATTACAGACACGTATTACCCAACTGAACTTTCTGTAGAGCAGATGGCCCTGTAATGCAGAAGCCAATCGAGACAAAGATCAGAGTGGAAGACAGTCTCCCAACAAGGTGACAGTAATGAGGAATGAATTGCATAGATAATTCAAATAGATAGTTTAAAAATCTGTTTGAATCAGAGATCTTATAATTCTCTACTGCAATTAAAAAATTATCATGGGGTAATTCCCTCAAGAAGAGTCACAATCCAGGAGATGGGAGTATTAAGACCTTCTCCCTCTGGTGTAGTAGGCATGTTTTTAAAAGATACAATCTTATAAATTCTAGGCCTCAGACAAATCTTGATTTTGGCTTTGCCATTAAAGTATAAAATAGGTTACCGTTTCCCAAGACTTCAGAGGAACTCAGGTTTGGGGAAATATGCCTCACTTTTCCCAGCATTGTTGTTTTTGAATGTGGTGATGGTCACAGAATCCTAATCATGGCTCTAAAGCACTTATGAGCCAGGCATTCAGAGAGTGGCCTGCAATACCCAGAATGCTAGCATCCCCTTGAATGAGAAACACAGATTAGATGAATCATAAATTTCCTTTAAAGCCAACTATTAGAGGTTTTAAAAATTAGTCATTTTTAGTCAGTAACAGTCCTTTTGACCTAAAACACAATGAAACATCTTCTCTCTACTCTTGGTAGTTAACATAAACCATAACCAAATATTGACAGACTGGGGGAAAAATTCTTTTTAAATGGAAGTTAAATGCAGGGCTTCATGCCAGTTTCGCCAGCACTCTACCACTGAGCTGTCTCTATAAGCCCTCTTCACACTGAGAAAAAGTTCTCTAAAATTGTCGAAGCTGGCTTAGAAGTTGTGATTGCTCTGTCTCGCGTTTCCAAGTACAGTAGCTGGGTTCCTGTGGATGTACCACCACGTCCAGCAGCAGGGAAGATTCTGTTGTATGACAACAAACTTGCAAAAGATACCGATTTTAATGCAGAGATCTCAAGAGATTCACTGTGGATAAAATACAAATAACTAGATTTTCCCTACCCAAGTCACCACTTAGGAAGCAACAGAGTTAGGGTCTAAAGTAACAGATTCAAGCCGGGTGTGGTGGCTCACGCCTGTAATCTCAGCACTTGGGAGGCTGAGACAGGAGGATCGATGTGAGTTCGAGACCATCCTGGGCTACCAAAGTGAGCTCAAGGCCAGCCTGAACTGCACATCAAGACCCTGTCTCAAAAAAAAAAAAAAAAAATTTAAAAAAATAAATAAATAAAGTAACAGATTCAGTTTCTATAAAGTTTTTGGTGTTTTTCTTATTATTAATGCATTAGTACTTAAGTATTTAGTAATTAGGTGTATTTTCCTTTGTTTGTTGGTGCTGGGGATCGAATCTAGGGCCTCAGGCTTGCTAGAAGAGCCCTACAACTGAGCTATATCCTTAACCCTCATTAGGTACATCTTCATCAAGAGAAATATGTAACACCTATCAGAAATACTAGGTCTTTCAAAAGGCAAAAGTTACTGAATGTCTCAAAAGTTAAATTGTTTAACTGCCTTTAACATTTCCATATAGTTAGAAATTAAAGGATATTCTTTCTTTACCATACCAATAATGTTCATTACTTCTTTTAAAACTCACAGGTATCACCCCCAGCTACCCCAAATCTCTAATTTCTATGTTTTTTTATACAGAAAAACTCAGGCTGGCTTTGAATGCCAGGGGATCTTCTTGGCTCATCTTCTCAGTGTTAGATTACAGATGTGTGCCACCACACTAGCCTCAGAGTTTAATTTTGAGGAAGAATTATAATGTCTATGTGTTTTCATTTGAGCTTTCATTATAGCATTACAGTTAAATATTTCATATAGAAAACAAGAGAGCCGGGCGTGGTGGCTCATGCTTGTAATCCCAGCACTCGGGACACTGAGGCAGGAGGATTGTTGTGAGTTTGAGACCAGCCTGGGCTACAAAAGTGAGCTCAAGGCCAGCCTCAACTGCATAGTGAGACCCTGTCTCAAAAAGACCAAAAAAAAAAAAAAAAAACCACAAGAATTTTACAATGTAAAGTTAATACTTAAACTTGAGATTCTGGCACAAAATCTCCAGGAACAAAAATAGTCTCTTTTAAACGTTCATATGAAATAACTACAAGATCCACATTAACACTCAAGGACACACTTGAATCAACAGTCTTAATATGATACCTTAAAAACCAAAATATAAAACCTTTCAAAATAGCTCAACAAGTATTAGCGCATCTACACTGCCATTTTTAAAATTTTATTTATTTATTTATTTACTTATTTATTTATTTACTTACTTACTGTATTATGGCTACAGCCTGCCCTGGGAGTGGGGCTGGCGCAGCATGTGGTGCCAGGGATTGAACCACAGTCCTTGCAGTTGCCTAAGCAAGCGCTTTAGACCACTGAGCTGTCTTGCCAGCCTTACACTGCCATTTGATGAGTCTTTATAAATTACTAATCAATTCCCTAAAACAATACAATGTTTTTAAGTGTTAAAGAACAAGAAAATTGTATAAAAATGAATCCCCAATAAATCAGTATTTAATTTGTTAATATTCCATAATTTATTAACTTCTTGAGAAATGTGGAAGGAATAAATTATTTTAATATTCAAATTAAAGAACCTGATAAAAACACAAACATAAAAGGAGTCAAGGCTTTGAGTAGGAAAATTACAGTTCTATGGAGATGTATACCTTCTATTCTAAGAAGCCAGTGGATACATGTTGATTTATTAAATAACTGTCAATACTTTAGTACATTTGGAGGATATAAGAAAGCAAATGCAGCCGGGCGTGGTGGCGCACGCCTGTAATCCCAGCACTTGGGAGGCTGAGGCAGGAGGATCAATGTGAGTTGAGACCAGCCTGGGCCACAAAAGTGAGTTCAGGGCCAGCCTCAACTGCATAGTGAGACCCTGTCTCAAAAAGACAAAAAAGAAAGCAAATGCAAATCTATGAAAATAATCCTCACCCTTTATTTGTGTTTGCATGGCTTAGAGTCAGATATAAGGGAAAGTTTAGATTTCTTACTCAGACATAAATATAATCCACTATACAGAACTTCCTATTTCAAGGAAAACTTCAAATCCAGCAGCTAACAGCTTGTCTCTATTTGCTGTCACTCTAGATCAGAGAGACCCACACATTTTTCTCTCCCCTCCCCTTCAGTTACACTTGAGCTCCCTGACTGAAAAGGCCTGGAACAGATTAAAAGTCGGGCCACAAATAAAAAGCTTTGGCATGCTGTCAGGCTGGTCTGCAATACACATCCACAGCAAGTCCAAAAAGGGAAACTACATGCAGTAAGAGAATTTCATGAACCTTTCCTTGGCATATCTTAACTGTATGGTTGTATATATATGTAAATTGAAAAAAACAAAACAGAACAAAATACACCTCAAAACAAAAGCTATTATCAGTGTAAGGAACTGACCTATTTGAGATTACAGCTATGCTTTCCAGTTCACTGTTTTAACTAAAGACATTTTTAAAAAGCTTTGCTTTCATTCTTGATCTGTATAGTTAGTAACTATCTTTCATAATCACATGTGTGGGTGGGTGTCTCTAAAATTCCCAAAATGTGGATATGTAAACTTTATTTTATTGAATATAATTTAAGGAAACATGAGAACTATTCTAGTCCATATAAATGGCAACATTTATTACATCCTCTTGTACTTTGTTTCTTGTCTCAACCACAAATGCTTATTCAATATTAAACAGAATCTAAAAAGTTGCAAATTATTAACATGACACATTATTATTTTTTTTAACACCCAAACAAGTCTCGAAGCTCCAAAGGCTGGCATTTAAGCCAAACAGGATATCTGTCTAAATGATGATCTCTGCCTTGACACCACCTTTGAGTTTATTTTGAATAAAGGGTCCAACAAGTCCATCAAGAATGACCAGTCAGGCATTTTGAGGTAAACTTTAATTCTGTTTGGAGGGGTTTCTGTGTGGTTTTTTGTTTTTAAGGTATACATAAGACATAGGAGAAGTTGTTCATAAAGGTTCTGGCAGGGAAGTTAGTTTATCCAACTAGCTCCAGACAGTTTTCTTTTTCTTTCTTCCCCAGGGCTGTGTTTCCGTGGCCTTCACAGAGTTAACTCCTCTTTCCCGTAAGGGCCCCACAGTTGTTGTTAGGTCAACCCCTGTAAAGCTTCAAAGGTTCCGCATCCCCTCAGTCTGACCTACTCAGTGATCTGCACATTGTTTTCATTTAGCTGCATCTAGTCCAAGATGAGAGATTCAAAACCACAATTATCTGCTTCTTTTTAAATTCATTTTTCCATGGCTTTGGAAAAATATCTCAGAAACCCAACTGAAGTAACTGAAATAGTAAAAAAAAAAAAAAAAAAAGATAGAAAGGCACTGAAATAACTTGCATATGCTTATGAAAATGTACACATTTTGGAGAGGCGAGTTCTGTGCAAAAGGTGATTTAGTTATGAAACTTGGAGGGTAAGATAGCTCACTTTTCGTTAAATCAAAAGTAAAGGCAAGAGCCCCTACTTTAACAACAACAAAAAAGCCAACAGAGGGGAGAGAAAATGCTTTGCTAGACCATTCCTAGGGTGTCCCCCAACCCACTGACAATGGGAAATACTAACTCCCAGCACTCAATGGTGCTCAGCGTTCTCAGAAGTGCAAATACATACCAGGTCACTGACAAGAGCTAATGTTCCTTCCATATTTCACATGCCGTGACAGCCTAATCACTATTACAGTTAAAAAGATCATTTCAACAAGGTTGCTGAGCATTCCCAAACTGTGAAAGGGACAGCGATTGTGGTTAGTCTGCTACCGTGACTTTCCCCCAACCAACACAGGCTAAAGGGCAGATTTAAAGCTAAATTTTTCAAGTTTAAAATGAAAGATAAAAAAACAGTACTGGGAAACACTGGATAGGCAGTTATATTTTAGTACTATAGTTAATACAATTTTATTTAAATGTTTTCTAACCTCAAACACAAAAAAAATGTACTTAAAAATGTCAATAAAGGTTTTGAGATGAACCTTTACCAAAACGAGGGTCAAGTCTTGGGTCTAGCCAAGAAGTGGTCTTGTTCTTATGGTTTATATAGTAAATTTCTCCATCCTGAGTCATGGCTTGTTCCCATCCATCAGGAAGAGGACCTACAAAAACAGGAGAGAAAAAAAAAAAAAAAAAAAAAAAAAAATCATGGTTTGTTTTGACTTGGTTTACCTAAAAAAAATGTAGTACTAATTTTAAAAGGAAACACATCTTGACATAAAACAATTCATTAAAACAGATTTAAGTCTGTGTTCAAAGGTAAATCCATATACTTGACTCTTCTCCCCTAAAGAGAAACCGCCAAAGAATAAAAATAAGCACACCTAAAGACATGAAGAGGGAGGGTGTACACACACACACACACACACACACACACACACACACAATTTTGCTAGTAATGACTCAAATAATTACTACAGTTAACATAAGACAAGGAAGTGCTACTGCTCAGGGATTTACCTCAACACAGCTTTGTAATCTTACCTCACTGGGGACTTTAAAGTTCTTTAGGAAGAGATACATGCAAGTGTTTCAGAACAACTAAATTATCATCAATATTTTAAAGCAATTGAATTACACAACTACAATACAGAAAACTATGCTTTAAAAACAAGCTTACTGCGTTGGTGAGATAGCACAACAGACTAACTGCCTGCTTAGGAAGTGCAGGGACCCAGGTTTGATCACTGGCACCACATGCCACATTGGCCCTTTCACCACACCAAGAGTTGGTGGCTGGCTCAGTAAGCCTAGGGGCAGGACCTGTAGGGCATGTGGTGCTGGACAGAACCCTGTTTGCCTGTGCTTGCCTAAGCAAGTGCTTAGCACCCTAAGTTATCTCAACAGCCCACAAATTTCTTAAAAACAAAGGGGAAAGTAAAGCCATTTCAAAGCTAAAGGATGAGGAAAGAACAGGTGTGAGATCTAACTACAGAATACAGTTAATGCTAAGACTTTCCTGCTTTCTTAAGGTTATAGAAGTCAGACAACTGGTTTGGAGATGTAGCGCCAATGGAGGGAAAGAGAAGGGGGTACGAGGGGGGAAGAGAGGGAGAGATAAAGAGTCGGGGAGATAGCTTAGCTGCATAAGCACCTGCCTCACAAGCACAAGGTTCTGAGTTTGATCCCTGGTACCATAAAAAGATAAAATACACAGTAGAAAAAGAGCAAGAGATATCCAGAATAAATTAAAATATTTAAACAATTCTACAATGAGCAGAACCTTAAAAGTAAATACTAATGGTTGGCTATTATAGTACCCTTAATTGTAAAGATGGTCAAATTGTACAATGTGTCCATAAAACCCCAAACTAAAAATTTTAAGATCCCAAGATACCACGCTACACATGGTGATAAGTGAACAATGTATTGGATGCCTTAAGGAGACCAAAAGACTTTCATTCATTATAGGCTTCAAATCTGTTGGACTCTACTGACTTTGTTTTGCAGTACAGGCGATCAAATCCAGTGTTCTGAGCCAGTCACGTATGCATCTACCCCCTCAAATGGAAAGCCCTGATGCTACTATTTTAAAATTGTGTCAGGCCACACCTTAGCTATGTCCTAGTAAGAAGCACAAGAAGTATCTTGGATACAAATCAAATCTTCCCCATCTGTTCATCCTGAAGATCCCACTTATATTCTGCTCAACCCCCCTCTATCTATCTCTAAGAATTTCACCATCAATACTCACCAAATCTTTTCCCTAACTTCCATAGAGCCTCCTTTCCTTGGCGACTTGATTTCTCGCCTCTTCTGAGTATCTTCAAATTAATAGCCATTAGAGTTTTTTCCTTAAAATGTTATTTCCACACCTGTATCTCTCACTGCTAGAGATCAAATCCACTGTTCGGTGCATGCTAAGCAAATGCTCTACCTTTAAGCCATATCCCTAGCCCCTAAAGTACTTCTCAGCAAACTTGTACATGTCACTCACTACAGCAGCAAAATTTTCAATGATCTCCATCAAGAAGAAAATGGCTGGTCTCATTTTATAAAGTTTTTATTTATAAATATTTTATTTTATTATATTTTTTTCTTGTTTCAAAACTTCTATTTTTATGGCTGGCTCAGCCTGCCTTGAGGGCAGGGATGGCGTACCATGTGGTGCCAGGGATCGAACTGCAGTCCCTGCAGCTGCCCAAGCTTTCCTAAGTAGGCACTTCAGACCACTGAGCCATCCTGCCAGGCCCCTACACTTAGTGGCAAGTAACAGTACAACACACAACTCATGTGGCAGTGATCACAGAAACATCCTCACCACTATTTCCACTGTTATATCAAAAATCTACAGTGGATCCATTTGCTATACACTGTTTGTCTCTATCACACAGATAAAACACTGAGATTCAGTCTTGTAGCTTGGTCAGGGCAGACAGGAAGCATCAAGCCAGAATGTAAACCCAAGTACTCTCACATCAAGCTTCTGCTTTTTTTATTTTAACACATACAATACACTGAGTCACAAAAATATAAGCACACCCCCTAAATTCATGCAACTATTTCAACGGATTAAATCTGCAAGGTAAAAATCCTCATTTTGGGGGCTCAGCAGGATGGCTCAGTGGTCTAAAGCGCCTGCTTAGGAAAGCTTAGGCGGCTGCAGGGACTGTGGTTTGATCCCCAGCACCACATGCTGCGCCAGCCCTGCCCTCAGGGGAGGCTGAGCCAGCCATAAAAATAAATAAAACAAACAAAAGTTCTGAAACAAGAAAAAATAAAATAAAATAAATTTTTTAAAAATTCTAATTTTGTCTCTTTTACACTCAAGTTTCCATCACTGGGTATTTTCACTAAAAATAGCTGACCTGGGGCTAGGGAGATAGCTCCGAGGCACAAGTGCCTGCTGGGCAAGTGCAAGGTTGTGAGTTCGAACCCTGGTCCCACAAAAAAACTTGACCTAAAATTATAATCAGGAAACCTTTTACAAATACTACTCTTTTTTAAACAAATACTATTTCTTATATATCATGGTGAACAATCAGACTTCTAAATGAGGACCAGTGAGATGGCTCAGCAGTCTAAAGCACTTGCTTAGGCAAGCTTAGGCAACCACAGGGACTGAGATTTAATCCTCTGCACCACATGCTGCACCAGTCCCACCCCAAGGGAAGGCTGAGCCAGCCATAATAAAAAAAGAAAAGAAACTGAGCAAGTTTTAGAAATGAACATAGTTTTAGAAATGAACATATATAAGCAAGTTTTAGAAATGAACAAGTTTTAGAAATGAACATATATAAGCAAGCCAAATTCAGCATGAATCAACAGCCTAGGGACTGGTGCCTATTCTGTTACATTATCTCCAATTAAAGCATGAAGCAACGTATACAAATACAGTAGTAACTTCATAAGCATACAAATCTATGCCAAAAAATATGCTATACAGAAAAAAACATATTATACATTTCTTTATGTCTTTAACACTGTCTGGATACAAATATAATGTTAAGCGGAAAAAGGTAAGCCCCAAACGGGGTGGCTTCTTTACACAGAAGGGAACTGCTGATCCAAGACAACCAATAGATTAGTGCTGATTTAAATAACTCTGTACCATAAAGGACTCCTTAGTAGTGAATCAAAAGGGAGAACTGAAAAGAAGCAAAAAGCTTCTAACTTATGTATCAACGAAATAAAATATAAATTTATGCTTCATTTACACCCCCAGCTGAAAAAAAGCCTTGACAAGTGGCCCTAAGATTCAGTGACTCAATTCTTAAGACACTTTCCAACTCATTCCACTAAACTTAGTTAGCTATCATAGAACCATGAAAGTGAAAGGGCTGCATTTTCTGAATCAAGCTACAGTCTGTTAAAAGTCTAGTTCAAGCAATCTATGTAAGCTGGAGATAGAATGGAACAGATTAGTAAGGCTAAGACAAACATGGATTTCTTCAGGTTTGATTTATATTTTGACTTTGTTGTACTGTATTATAATTTCTCAGGTGTGAGACTTAAGTAGAAAATTTGACTTACACAAAATGATCTACAACAATGGTCCTCAATTTACACAAAACTGTACCAATGCATAGTTAGGCACATGGCAGCTCTGAGGCCAATCTATCAAGCTCCACATGTGTGAGAAAGGCATATGGCCACATCTGCTAGAATGAGAGGAGGAAAACGGGACTACCAGAAGACAGTTATTAGAAGGATGACGATTAATATTTAAGTACCCGAACTTTGCAAGCTAGTATTCTGGAGGAGAACAACATTCTCATTTGTTTTCTAATGACAATATGAAAATAAGAAGCAAGCACCTAGATCAATGAAGAACTGATGTGAATTTTGGGGAATTATTACTAGCCATTTGGCTTCAAACCATTTCTCATCAAGAATACTTCATTTTCTCAAATAAATGAAGACTGCTTTCTTTGTGCTGGCAGAATATTTTCTTTATACCTAGGCCATTGCATTTATAATTCAGTATTGTTGGAGGGGCCTACAGCTTAGCTCTCAGTTGTTTAAGCACCTGCTCAGGCAAATGCCATGAGGTGTAGGGGACTGGGCTTTGATCCCCAGTTCCACATGCCTTATTTACCCACCCCAAAGGCAACCTGAGCTACTAAAAACAAAACAAACACTCTCTTATCCTATAATTAAGTACTGTTCCATCATGTATGCTTTCTGTATAGAGCTCCTGAACACTAACATATATGAACTTTTTCCATCCTATTAAATAGCCTACTATACTGTTTTCCTAAGAAAATGTGGGAGTGTTGGCTCAAATGTATTCTACCAAAATGAAACTCAAAATTCTTTACTAATGCTTATAGAACAAAAGATTCTGCTCATACTATGTAAGCTCAATTTCTCTATTACTTGACACCATTTAAATTGAAGACACAAGGATATATCAAATTCTTTATTCATCGAGTATTTATTAAGCTCCTATATATTCAATAACTATCTCAAGCCCTAGAGATACAATAATAAACAAAGTAATTTCCATTTCATAGCACATATTTTCTAGCCAGGAAAACGCAAACTAATGATAAACATAGTGAAAAAAAGCAGCATAAATTCAAGTGGAAAATGCACGACAAAGGCAGCATTTGAGAATTGACTTTTCCCTTTAGCCCAAAATATAATGCAAATCTAAACATGTGATAACCTGAGACATGATCATTTCAGATGGGAAACAGGAAATTATGTGCAAATGGGGCAGAACAGGTAATAAATGAAGTATGTTGGCTTAATTTCTATGATTCGCATTTAACTAGAAGTTAGGCACAGCAACACGTGACCACAATCCAGCACTCAGGAGTCTAACGTAAAACTACAACAGGTTCAAGGCCAGCCTGGGCTATACAGTGAGAACCTGCCCCTAAAAACCAACAAAACAGAACAAAAACAAAAAGCCACCCCCCCCCTGAAAAAACACCCCCAAACCAGAAAACATTTCATCATTTCCACCAGTAAAAATACAACTGAATGGGTAATAATCACAAGGGATTAGTGTTACTAAAAGGACATAGCAAGGGCAAAACAAATAGCTCAGCGGATTAAAGCCCTTGCAAGCAGCCATCCCAGGTCTTGACCCCAGGATGTCCTGAGAGGGCAATTGAGATTGGGCTGGAGGTAAATGCCTGTAATCTCAGCTCTTGGGAGGCTGTAAGCAGTTGGATCACTACAACTGTGATCTGGTAGTGAGACCCTGAACACGCTATAGAACCCCCCCCCCCCCCGCCAAGGAAGTAACAATTCGCCCAATTTGATGGATAATCTATAAACAAAGTCAAAACTGGTAATCAACACCTTAATCAATATAAAGCTATGGCTTTAGATGTCAAAAAGATGTGAGAGTTAAAGGCTGGTCTACCTTGCCTGATGCCCACACCAAGGCCTGTGTGGGAAGATGACAAAATAAGCCTTGCATCAAGAAGAGAAAAACAGGTCAGCATTCCAGTGACATTTAGAGGGTAGGAAATCTGAGTTAGGATAACCATCAGACGATGGTACGCTACAATTAAAGTAATAAACACTACTTGTAATATTTTTGCAGAGGGGCCTGGAAGGATGGCTCAGTGGTCTAAAATGCCTGCTTAGGAAAGCTTAGGCGGCTGGAGGGACCACGGTTCGATTACTGGCAACACATGCTGCGCCAGCCCTGCCCTGAGAGCAGGCTGAGCCGGCCACAAAAATAAACAAACAAACAAAAGTTCTGAAACAAGACAAAAATAAAATAAAATTTAAAAAAATATATTTTTGCAGAAAATAATCTCTATGTAAGATTTACTACTACTTGAATGATCACCTTCCCTAGTCCCACCAAAAAAAAAAAAAAGAATGATCACCTATTTACCTGTAGCCAAGTAGTAACTTCCTGCAGTACTTTAAAAAGAAAATATTTGCATAATACTAAAAATGATGCAACATCAACTTCCTGCTCTTGCCCAAAAACTCTCTGATGTCAGTAATGACTAAAGTTATTTGTAATGTCTCATCAGACAAGAAAGTCTTGATTTGATGCTACATCAAACTAAAAAATCAATCTTTCTCTCTTAATGCCTCACAATTCAGGAGTAAAGAAGTTACCTACAACATTGAAGATTTTCTAAACACACTCTCTGAATGCTGCAAAGTGTGACTACCAAAAAGTAATTTCCTTATGAAACAGATTAAATATCCATTTTTAAAAATTTTTATTTTTTTGGAGCTGGGGATATGGCTCCGAGGCACAAGTGCCTGCTGGGCAAGTGCAAGGTCGTGAGTTTGAACCCCGGTCCCACAAAAAAAAAAAAAAAAAAAAATTTTTTTTTTTTTTTTCTTGTTTCAGAACTTTTGTTTATTTATTTTCAAGGCTGGCTCAGCCTGCCCTGAGGGCAGGGCTGGCGCAGCATGTGGTGCCGGGGATTGAACTGCAGTCCCTGCAGCCGCCCAAGGTTTCCTAAACAGGCGCTTTAGACCACTGAGCCACCCCACCGGGCCCTAAATGTCCTTTTAAAGGAAAGGAATTCCAAATTCCTGACCAATTTCCATTTTCAAACTCCATTCTCTTCTTTTTACAAGTCACAAACTTCTTATGACATGCAAGCATACTAAGTTCTTTGCAGGGAAATATTAACTCATTTAACAGCCCCACAACACAGGAATAATTGCTAGCCACACTTTACAGAGGAGGAAGCTAGGAAATTACGTTGCTGATGATCACTCAGTCCAAGCTGCAAGTGGCAGAGCTGGTCTTTAAACCCTGACAGTCTAGCTCTCCAGAAAAGTACAACAAGCAGTAATCGGAAGTTGTATTTTAAAAAATGTTCTCAAAATTTTCATAAAGTCCTCTGGTTCCTGTTGTATTTATATAAATAACTTTCCTCATTTTTAACTTTTAGCCTTTCCACAACTGTGTATTGACACATCACAAAAAATCTGTCCCGGGTATTTTGAGTGTTACCTTAAAAAAATGTCATTTCCATTTATCCTTCAAATAAAACTAATGTAAACACCTCCTGCCAACGCTAAATTTTAGCAGAAGTCACTAAATTGCTCTCAACTCCCACATTATACCTTGTTGTATACCACAAGAGCATCCAGCCTCAGTTCTGCTGGGGAAGTGGCATTGACTTGAGTTCACAAAAGCCTCAAGGAGAAATTCTTCTTTAAAATTAATTTTAATGAGAAAGAAATAGCAATGTGACAGTTTCACAACACATTGGTTGGACAGATATAATAATTAATACATTGCAAACTGTTGTCTTCGCAGCAATTATTCAGAGCTCAAGGAAAGAATCTCAGCTCTTTACTTGGCTGTTGTTATCCTCTACAGTCACATATCACATAGCACTGCAGAGTACTGAAAACATCTGGAACCAACATCTGGAACCTCGAGCTCTACCCTCTGCGCATGACCGTTTGTTTCACCCCTTCTGCTGCACACTCTCCTTTCAGGCATGCAACCCCTCCACCTCTCTTCCCTGTAGAGCATCACTTGTGCAGGTCCTTACATAGCTAACCACTCTTCCTCCCCAGTTTGAATGCTGCTTCTGCATCCAGCCTCCTGCTACATGCTGTTTCTTCTTCATCAGGTGGCTTCGTCTTTGGTAACTAACCTACTCCACATAAGCCCTCCTAGGAAGAAAGGCATGTTTAACTCCTGTCTCTCCAGTGTCACATATCCTCTGCCTCCACACATATTCCCAATGTGTTTGCCCCTAGCCTGCTCCTTCATTGAAACTCTATTCTTACACTGTAGTTTTTGTGAACCTCTTCTCAATTCTGTACCATTACTATCACTCTTCCCCACTTATGAATTTCAATTACACTTGCTTTGATTTCTTGGCTTTTTTTTTTTTTTAAGAATTCTATTTTATTTTTTTCTTGTTTCAGAACCTTTGTTTATTCACTCATTTTTATGGCAGGCTCAGCCGGCCCCGAGGGCAGGGCCGGTGCAGTATGTGGTTCCGGGGATTGAACCGAGGTCCCTGAAGCTGCCCAAGTTTTCCTAAGCAAGCGCTTTAGACCACTGAGCCATCCCGCCAGGCCCGATTTCTTGGCTTTTGACATACTGTCTTGTGTTAACTTTCCTCCACCAAGTTTTGCTGTAATCCTTGTGGCAATACTTTGGGAATAAGTTATTATTCTCAAGAAGACAGAGTTTGCTCGCCCATCCCGCCCCACCCCATGTGGGTTTATATGATTTTTCGGTCGGTCAGGACAATGATACAAACATTCATGAAAATCACTGCCAGGTTAGCTTTAATACAACTTTGGTCTGCATACTATATAGACTTGTAGCTTTAAAAGTATAGAGGAGTTAAGAATATTTTCACATGAAACTTCTAGTTTCTTTTTTTTTACAAAAGTATTTACACAGGAGTCTTCCACAAATATAAATTACCTGAAATTTCTATGCCTGACCATTCAAGCCACAAACAACTCCTAAAGAAGTTCTGCCCACACTACTAAAATTTTTAGGTAGATGCAATGGAAGAAGCAGAGTAACTGTAAGAAAATGAGATCTTTGGGTGTAATAGGTCACATGATCAAATAACAAAAAAATAGGAAAAATCACTAGTAAAAACTGAAGAGTGGCATTTTCAATAGTGCCCCAGATTTCTCAGAATGAGGCTCAGAATTCTTACTAGCTTAACACACAAAGACATTCAGGGGATGTTTTCAGTCTCGCTCCCCTACCACTGTACCAATGAGTTACACAGTTTGAGGTTTCGGAACTGTCGGGCCTCAGTAACTACCTGTATACGGCTGTTTTCTTCTGATTCTTTCCGTCATGAAAGTCCTTCTCCCGGTGTCTGGAGCCCTCCACTTCTCAACATCTGTACTGCTGCCATCCTGGTCATCCTCTTCAGTCGATTACTACAAATGCTTTCTTAATAATTTCCCTTCTTGTGAAAATCACACAACCCTAAGACTTAAGCCCCTCTGCTCAAAACTTAAGCTGTTTCCTTAAAGAACTTCTCTTCCTTCACTCCTTTCTTCACTACTGACTCATGAATGTTCCTACTTCTGCAGCATTCAGTACATACACATGCCATAACATACAAAGTCTGTCTTAATGCTGTAATATTACAGTTCATCACAGTGCCTAACAGAAAGTAGAGTATTTTCCTGTTTGTCATGCTACAACTGAATGAGCTTCCTAGAAGGCCATATATATACTCAGAGAGAACCTTGTAACATATAACTCCTCAGTGCGATTTGAGTTTCCTAGATTTTATCATAATGAAATAATGTAGAATTTTAATAAATGTAGTTAAGTTTTCTGCAAAGTTTTATTGAAGCAAAAATAAACTGATTTCGACTTCAGTCTGCTCAAACAAAACAATCATCTTTAATTAAGATTTTAATCAATTTAATTAAGACTTTGCCAAGTATAGTGGCACAGGCCTGTAATACCAGCACTCAAGCAGCTAGGCAGGAAGAATGAGAATCTGAGGCCAGCCTAGGTTACACAATTAAGAGAGATCCAACCAACAGCAGAAAGTTAACCCACAGCAGCCGGGTGTGGTGGTGCACACCTGTAATCCCAACACCTGGGCAGCTGAGGCAGGAGGATCAGTGAGTTCGAGACCAGCCGGGGCTACAAAAGTGAGCTCAAGGCCAGCCTGAACTGCATAGTGAGACCCTGCCTCAAAAAGACAAAAAAAAAAAAAAAAAAAAAAA